>ML682104.1:3118971-3273267 GCA_007922195.1 Podocnemis expansa
TCCTTTCATGTGTTGCTTGAGCCAGCCTAGTGGCCAACTAGGCTGGGCACAAGGAGGGAGCCAGGCCTCTGTCGGTCATGATCAGATGCTCCAAGGTGGCAGTTGCAGAATGAGATCCAAAGTTTTCATGTTCTTACCCATCTTTTATACTTGCTGGCCCCCATGTAAGTCTATGGGATTTGCTGTGTCATGTTGCCTCACGGTTCCCGTGAGATCACTGGTCACCAGCCGCTTTCAGACTTGATTATATTTTGTTCTTTTTTTTCTGGGGTGGCTCCTTCTGTTTGCTTTAATCAGGGATGTCTGCATTGTTCAGCCAGTTAGATGGTACATGTGCTTCATCAGGACAGGCTGGCAGTTGAGACTGGCCCCTTCACACACACCTTGTTCACACATTTAAAAGAACATATACAGCATATGCCTAAAGATAACAGATTTTTTGGACAAAGGGAATGTGGTGGACCTAATTTACTTACTTAAATTAGGAAAGATGAGGATTAATATGAAAATTGAAATATGGATAAAGAACTGGTTACAAGGGAGATTACAGAGGGTCATAATGAAAGGTGAACGGTCTAGCTGGAAGGACGTTACTAGTGGAGTTCCCCAAGGATCGGTCCTGGGACCCATCTTATTCAACTTTTTTGTTACTGACCTTGGCATAAAAAGTGGGAATGTGCTAATTAAGTTTGCAGACGACACCAAGCTGGGAGGTATTGCCAATAGTAAGGAGGATCAAGATAGCATACAGAATGATTTGGATTACCTTGTAAAGTGGAGCATTAGAAATAGGATGAAATTCAACAACGGGAAGTACAAGGTCATGCGCTTAGGGACCAAATAACAAGAATTTTTCTTATAAGTTGGGAATGCATCAGCTGGAAGTGATGGCGGAGGAGAAGGAGCTGGGCCTACTGGTTGATCACAGAATGACAATGAGTAGCCAATGCGATGTGGCAGTGAAAAAAGCTAATGCGGTCTTGGCGTGCATCAGAAGAGGTATTTCCAGTAGAGATAGGGAGGTGTTAGTACTGTTTTACAAGGCGTTGGTGTGACCTCACTTG
Source organism: Podocnemis expansa (assembly GCA_007922195.1). Taxonomy (NCBI): domain Eukaryota; kingdom Metazoa; phylum Chordata; order Testudines; family Podocnemididae; genus Podocnemis; species Podocnemis expansa. The sequence continues at coordinate 3,120,036 of ML682104.1, forward strand.
GAATATTGTGTACAGTTCTGGTCACCCATGTTTAAGAAGGATGAAGTCGAAGTGGGACAGGTCCAAAGGAGGGCTACAAGGATAATTCATGGAATGGAAAATCTTCCTTATGAGAGACGACTTAAAGAGCTTGGTTTGTTTAGTCTGACCAACAGAAGGCTGAGTGGAGATATGATTGCCCTTTATAAATACATTAGAGGGATCAATACAAGAGAGGGAGAGGAATTATTTGAATACAGCACCAATGTGGACACAAGAACAGATACAAGCTGCGCTTCAGTAAATTTAGTCTTGAAATTAGATGTAGATTCCCAACCATCAGAGGAGTAAAGTTTTGGAACAGTCTACCAAGGGAAGTGGTGGGGGCAAAAACCTTAGGTGCCTTCAAAACTGACCTTGATAAGTTTATGGAGGGAATGATATGATGGACAGTGTAGGTTGGCCATTGTCTGTCTTTTACTACTGGTGATGGGTATGATAGTGACTTGGGAAGGGGCATTAGATGGAGTGGGTTCTGAGTTATTACAGAGAAGTTCTTGACTGGCTGTTGTGGACTTGCCCTCATGCTGAGGGTTTAACTGATCACCTTATTTGGGGTCGGAAAGGAATTTTCCCCCAGGGCAGATTGGCTTGGGCACTGGGGATTTTTTGCCTTCCTCTGGAGCATTGGGCATGGCTCACTTGCTGGTTGATTCTCTGTATTAAAGTCTTTAAATCATGATTTGAGGGCTTTAATAGCTCAGTTATGGGTTTGAGGTTTGTTGTAGGAGTGGGTCGGTGAGCTTTTATGGCCTGCAGTGTGCGGGAGGTCAGACTAGATGATCATATTGGTCCCTTCTGACCTTAGTGTCTATGAGTCTAAGTTCCAAATTGACAATATGGAGTCTTGTTAGACATTGGTTATAATGTCTATTACATAGGGTTACAGACTTATTTTACTTATGACACTGAAGGTCATACGCACAACATTAACAAACATATACTTTAAAGGTAAATGTAATTCATTATCTGTCCGTCCTCCTACATTATCTGTCTGTGCCACAGTCGGTGCACACCTTCATGACGCACTATGCTATTGTCCAACAGGCTAGAGAGGATGCCGTGTTGGGCAGAGTCGTACTCAATGTGGGTAAGTTGTAACTCCTCCCTCCACCCTTGGATATGGCTAGCAGTCACCTGTAACTGAATGATGTGAGCAGCGCTCAAAGAAGAATGGTGGGTTACTGATGTAACCAGCCTTCTTCAAGATGGGCTGCTCACATACATTTGGATCCCTCATACTGTCCCAGCTAACTGAAGTTGGTGAAAAGAAGGGACTGGGAGGGTCAGGGTCACGGCCACCTATATAGCCGCGGTTGAGACACAGAGGGGGCGTTGGCCGTTTGCGCTGACCTGACAGGCTAGGGCTAAAGAGTTTCCAAGCTACCGTGTGCTATGGCACATGTGCACCTGTAACTGAATGTGTGTGAGTAGCCCATCTCGAAGAAGGACAGTTACATTGGTAACCCACCATTACATGCCCATACACAGATCACTGTCTTAAGCAAATTAGAACCTTCCCAATGGCATCCAACACGTCAGCACGCATATGGATTATGGTACTTTTGCAACACTGATATCAGTAATATTATCAAAGGTCTTTCATATTCCACCAGCATCTCACCTCTGACACCTGCTGCAAAGCCACTTCAGAGAGAAAGTATAAAGAGACTCTTCCATTTGCAGGGAAGGCGTGGCAATGTTTCCTATAAATCACATCCATATAGTGATCATGCCAAGCCTAGGCGGGTCCAAGGGAAGATGGTGAGCTGGAAACACTCTCCTCTTTCTGGGTGTGAGGCACTTTGGTGGAGCAGTTCTTCAGCTTGAGCAGGGGAATCTGTCCCTCACACATTGTGAGAAAGGGGAGGGTGTGTGTGTGTGTGTGTGTGTGTGTTACATTCCCCTCCCAGAATCTGGTGTGGTGTGCTGCTGTGCCTTCCAATTCCCCACTCCTGGACCCTGACTTACTCCAATTTGCTAGGTGGACACAAACTCCCTGGTCTGCCCCCACCAGCCTCCTGGGTGTAATCAGTCCCAGGCAGCAGATGTGCTCTCTCTAGCCACTCAGGGGATGGTTCCCCATCAAGCACCCTCAATCCCCAGATGCCACACTAAGACCCTTCATCTTACAGGAGATGGGACACTTCCCAAATCACGAGAAGCTCATATACACCAAGTCCATCAATTTTACAAAGAAACTGAAATGCTTACTTTTGCTTTTTCACACTTTCTAAAGTCCACACAGCTTTAGATAAAACAAACACTAGTTTACTGATTAAAAACCTGATTTTAAGTGATTCTGTAACAAATCAATGCACAATCATTTAATCAATAAGTCAGTCAGTCAGGAGTTACCACAAGCAAATAAAAGATTATTCACAATCTAACTTAAAATCACTACTCCAGTGATGGTCAGCTTGCCACTCAAATTCGCCTGTGATGGTTTCCAGCCAGTCTCTGCCCTTCCACGTGCAGGGCTCAGTTCTTGCTTGTAGATGGAGATGTTTCAAGATGGAGTTTCTTTGGTTAAAAGGCTCAAACGGTTCAAAGTGTGTGTACTTGTTTCTCCAAAGACTCCACCCCCCCCAGGGTCAGGTGATCTTTTCCTTCTCTGACCAAAGCCAATTGTTTGCATAGCTTTTGTGATGCATCCTTTCTGCCTCCATGCTGGGAGATGGATCTGATTCACTGCCCCCCCTCCTGGGCCATGTGAAATACATGGAATATGTCTCATATAAAAACATGTATGATGCTGCAGGAAATGTGATACACTATCATATCAATACTGCAGAGTATGTTATGTGCATTCATAAAGGAACCCCTTGCATGGCATATTTGGCAGCAAACCATACAATTACATTGCAAAAGTGAACAGGAAAGTTACACAGATCGTACCTAAGGATGCATCCCATGACCAGGAGGGGGTGTGGGGGAGCAATTCAGCCCTATGTGTTTTTTTTTTTAAAGAAATCTTTGGAAGCTTTAGTACTGGCGGGGCCAAAGATAACACAACTGTGTCATGCCATCTGGTGAAACACATACAACAAAATTGTATTCCCAGAGCAGATCAATGCAAAAGACATCTTTTAGAGATGCCCAGGTAGCAAGGGGCAGGACAGCCAGCCCACTCCAGAAGGGCTCAAGGAGCAGTGAGGCAGCTGCTGCTACAGTGAGAACACTGAAGCCAGCAGGGTACAGCGTTTCCTGGAGCGTGCAAGAAGGTGGGCTGGTTTCCTGTCAATAACACAGAGGATGCTCAGCAGTGGTGGAAGTTTCTGTGAGTCTCTGTTGCTAGCAAGTTGTAGTGTTGGGGCAAAGCCAAAATGAGCAGCAGCAATGGAGATCTTTGCATTGGTCATCTGGCCCGCCAGGATGCCCAGACACATGCTGGGAGTGTTCAGGGGCTCCTAGATTCAGGTTATGCTACCCAGCCAGCTGCAATGTGGTGCATCGTGGAACCTCAGACTGGAAAAAGGAAATCTGCAGGTGGCTGGCCCTGGAGAAGGCAAGTTTCCAGAAGGATAATCATATTAATCTGTGTACAGCAAAAACAATGACAGTCCTGTGGCACCTTAGGCTATGTCCACACGAGTCTTTTATTTTGAAACAACACTGGTTGTTTTGAAATAAAAAAGACTATGACCACACGACGTTTTCCTGTTTCAAAACGATGGAGCCCATCGTTTTGAAACAAGAGCCATTGTTTTGAAACAGCTTAAACCACTTTCGTTTCAGAACAATGGTTATTTAGAAACGAGTCATTTCGAAATAACACCGTTTAGACATGTTATTTCAAAACAATGATTGTTTCGAAATAATGGTCCTGACCTTCTTCCCAGGGTGCACAGCACCCAAAGGAAGCGCTGTCCTGCGCCCGTGCCTGCCAGCGTGCTGACGGCTCTGGTCAGGCATGGCAGCATGTGGCTCCACTGCCCTGGGGGGTGACACCGTGCCCCCATCTGGACCCCTGAGGGCACCCAGTGCCTCCTCAGTATATGGAGGAGTGAGGACATCCTGTCCCGGTTCTGGGCTAGCCACCGGAACCAGGGATATATATGCGGACATAGCCTCAGAGCTGTCCGCTCAGGGCCACGAGCGCACCACCAAGCAGGTGCACTAGAAAATAAAGGCCCTGAGGCAGGACCATGCCTGGACCAGGGAGGCACAGCAGCTCCAGGGCCCTTTCTATGACAAACTCCATGGCTTCCTGGGGCCGGAGCCCTGTGGCCTGCCACCTCAGGCTGTCAACACTGGCCAGTGCCCCTGAGCTCATCCTCCGGCCCTGAGGGAGTGGACATGGAGTCCGAGGTGTCCCTGGACATCGGCCAGCCTCCTGCTGCACCACCACCAGCAGCAGAGGATGCATCAGGGACCCCAGAGCTGTTCCCTGCCCCAGAAGCGGAGGTGACCAGCCTGGAGGAGCAGGGGCCTGAGAACATCCCGGCCCCTGGGGAGTCCGAGCTGAACACAGCGACATCGTGCCGGACCTCTGGAGCCCCTGTGAGTGAGTCTTCCTCTCCCGCAGAAGCACGCAGGGCTTGGCCTGTCCAGGTCACGGACAGTGAGGGGTTACAGGGCCAGGCACTGGGGCAGGTAGGGCACAGGGTTGGCAAGTGCAGAGGCCCTCCCATGGGCACGAGTACCCAAGAGACATGTGGCACCAGGGTCACAGGCCCCTGTGTGCCTGGGGTTGCTTAACAGGGGATGGGTATAAAAGATGCAGCCGCATCTTGGGCATGGTGGAGAGCATGCAGGCCACACCACTGGCAAGTGGCCTTGGGAGACTCCCTTGGAGCAAGACTTGGGTGAGTCGAGCTCACCATTGTGGGCACCATTAGCATGTGTGTCTCCAGGGTACGGTTACCAGATGTCAGGCAAAAGGAGAACATGGTCTCCTTTTTACCTTCATGTTCTTTTTATCCTCACATTTTCTGTCTGGCAGGCATTTTAAAATACAGGATTTTGTCAGGCTTTTTACTATAGGGGTTAAAGTATCCTGGAATGCCATAGAATACCTTATTTTTAAGGGAAAGTTTTCCAGGCCCCCCTAAATACCGAAGAATATCACATCCATACTACATTTTCTCCCATGTGTCCTCCAATGTCCTCCTATCCATACTTTCCTGGCCTCCTTTCTAGGCTTTGGTATCTGGTAGCCCTACTCCAGGGCAATGTCCCACAGGAGCCTGATTCCTGCTGACAGTCAGGGCAGAGGTGTGTGCTGTAGACAGGTTGCACACAGACAAGGCCAGCAGGCAGCAGAGGCCAACTGTGTTTTATGCTTCCCTCCAGCAGGTCTCCCAGCCACCCGCCGTGCACCACCACCAAGTCCACATGGCAGCCCGAGACCACTCAGGAGGAGGAGGAGGGCCTCCCGGATGCACAGGGAGATTCTGGAGACCCTCGATGAGCTCGGCCAGCAGACAGAGGCATCCACCCAGGCATGGCTGCAAGAACAGGCCAGGCACCAGGACTCTGCCCTCCGCCTGCTGCAAGAGGCGGCAGCCACAGATGACCACATGGTCGCCGCACTGGAGTGGCAGGCGCTGGCCATCGAATGCCTCAGTGATCGCCTGACCACTATGGTCGAGGACCTGGCCAGCAGTATCCGCCAACTGGTGGACCACATGGCCCCTCCAGTTGCTGCAGGAAGTCCTCCAACTGGCCTTCCCTGGAGGCGACCCTGGAACTGGGGTGGCCGTGGGCAGATGTGGGGAATACTACCACCCCCGGAACCCCCACAGGCCCCGTCTAAGAACTCCACTCCCACTCAGAGCCCCTAACCCCTTCCCCAGTTTCCCCCTCAAAGTTGCAGGCCTTCCTCCCAGACTCCCCCTTTCCCAGTCTCCCCCTCCAAGTTGCAGACCCTCTCCCCAGACTTCCCATACATTTCACCATCCCCTAACCCCCCCCTTCCCTGCTCCAACCCCATGTTCTGTTCAATAAATAGTTTTAAACACATATTATTGGTTGTGAGTGGCTTTATTGGGGGTAGTTCACAATGTGGGTGGATGGATGGGGGCTGGCTGTGGGAGAACGGGGGAGAGGGTGGTGTGGGGCAGGGCAGGTCTGGCCTTCAGAGTCCCTCCATGGCAAAGGTGTTCATCAGTGTGTCACGAACTGTCACAGCTCTCTGTGATGGCTGCTCCCGTGGGGGCACAGGCCTGGGTTGCTCATAGTCCCTGGCGAGGAGTTGCGCCTCAGCTTCCCACACATCAGCAACGGTCTCGCCCCGCACCTCACAGAAGTTGTGCAGGGCCATGCACATGCTGATGACCTGCAGCATGGTCCTCTCCACAAGGTGGAGGCGTGTAAGGAGGCACCTCCAGCATGCCTTCAGGCGGCCAAATGCCCGATCGACCACCTGGTGGCAGTGGCTCAGCCGGTGGTTGAAAAGCTGCCGGCGGGGATTGAGGGGCCCTGTGTACAGCCGCATGAGCCATGGGCGAAGGGGATAGGCCGTGTCTGCAACAATGAGGACGGGCACCTCTGCTCCCCCAACATTGATGTTATGAGGGGGGAAGAAGGTGCCCACCTCCATACCCCGGTACAAGGCAGAGTTATGGAGGACCCTGGCATCATGGCCCTCCCTGGCCATCCCACGTAACAGTTTTGAAAAATGCCCTGGTGGTCCACAAGGGCCTGCGGGATGATACAGTAATATCCCTTCCGGTTTCTTTACTCAGCGGCTCTGTGCTCTGGGGCTCGCAAGGGGATATGTGTGTGGCATTCAGGATCCCCGCACACTTGAGAAAGCCCAGCGTGGCCATGTTGGCAATGGTGTCCTGCAGCTCCCCTTCTGTGACCAGGCATCGCAGCAGGATCCTGTTGATGGACCTGGTGACCTCCAACAGAATGTTCCCAGTGGTGGACCTCCCAATTCCGAAAAGGTGCGCCATAGATCTTCCACAGAGCGATGGCCATTCTTTTCTCAACAGGGATGGCCGGTCTCATGGTGGTGTCCCTTCGGTGCAGCAGCGGGATGAGGTCTGCAACCAGGTGGTTGAAGCTGGCCCTGCTCATGCGGAAATTCCTCTGCCACTGGTCGTTCCCCCAGGTTCGGAGCACTACCTGCTCCCACTAGTCTGGGCAGGTCTCCCGGGCCCAGACCTGGAGAGGCATAGAAGGGGGCAGGGGACGTAGGTCTGCTCTGTGGCCAAGACGGATGATAGCCTGAGACAGAGGCTGGGCACCATCAGGGTCTGCAAGCAGAGTGCTCCACAGCAGCAGGACACTCTGCAGGTGAGCAGAGGTTCTATTTGTTGCATGGTGTTGGCTAGGCAGCCGGGCAGAGTCCATCTCTGCGTTTCACAGTGCACTGCTAATCAGAATGGACAGGGAAGTGAGGTTGGTGCCAGGTTTTATAGGATTGGCTGGCAACATGGCTGCCAACATGGCCAAGTGAGGGGGCCATGTTGCCACACCTCCCAGGGTGCCCTTCCCCTAAAGCAAAATAGCAAGTCCTGTGTTTGGACATGCTATTTCGATTCCAGCTTTTCCCTTATTTCAACTTGATTTTTGGTTATTTCGAATGAACTCATTTTGAAATAAGGGCTTTATTTCGAAATGAGTCGTTTTGAAATAACTTATTTCAAAAGAATGCGCTGCGTGTGGACATAGCATTAAAGACTAACGAATTTCTTCGGGCATAAGCTTTCATGGGCTCCAACCCACTTCATCAGATGCATCTGACATCAGATACATTCTTTGTGATGATGCATCTGATGAAGTGGATTGGAGCCCATGAAAGCTTATGCCTGAAGACATTTGTTAGGCTTTAAGGTGCCCCAGAACTTTTGCTGTTCATCCTGTAAGTGTCCAGGAAGCAACATACCTGCGACAGAACCCACAGAACAGACACACCAGGTAAGACAGCTGGGCCACTGGTTTTTCCCCATCATCCCATTGTGGCTGGAACAGTGTTTTCTGACATGTCCTGTTTTTTTGGGGTCGGTTGGGGTGCAAAATTGGGCATTTGTTCCATCTGTACTTGCCAGCTGATTGGCAGCTGTCAGGAATTAATGGGACAAATGCCCAGTTTTACCAAAAAAGTGGGGTGAGACCCCTCATGTGCCACAGAGGAACATGCAGGGGTGCGTGGTGCTGCCAACTCCATGCAGATGGGAGGGCTCAGTCTGTGTCAAAAGTTGTTCTGAACATTATTCTGTGGGATGTTCAGAAGGGCATTGCTGGGCAGTAAGTTAAAGGAAAGACTGGTGCTGACTGTGCATCTACACTACAAGAACCCAATGGCAGCAAATCCCAGTGACCAGGGGAACTGACTGCTCTCAGGATTCATGAATGTGACGCTAGACGTAGCTACTCAGGCTAGGGCTGGAGAGTCTTGGAGCCAGCAAGCCCCCCCACTGTCCAGGCCCGAATTAGGGAAGTTGGCGCCTGGGGCAAGCAGCCTCAGCACACACCCCCACCCCAGCCCGATGCAGCCTGAGACCCGATCCTGCCACAACCATCAGCGAGGAGCAAGATATGGCCCCTGCCACCAGTGGGAGTCTCCTAGCCCACTGGCCAAGTCCTCTGGGCAGGCAGCTTCCTCACTGGCAGGGTCACCCTGCAGGGCACCTTCCCTGCTGGCTGGCAGATCTCAGCGGCACCGCAGTGCAGCCAAGCCAAAGATGGCGGCCCCCAGCATAGCCCCACAGATAAAGCCGCCTAAGAGGTGGCGCTTGGGGAAGTAGCCTGCAGCTGTTCCCGTTGGGCTGTAACTAGAGCAAATTTTAGAGGGTACCAAATCCTCCCTTTAAGCTACTGGCTGCCCTCTAAAATTCAGTGCCCATGGCTTTGCCCTGCTCACCCTGCCCTAGTCACTGCCCTGCCACTGTCTATATTGCCCTACAGTTGCGAGTCCATGTCACTCACCATAATACTGCCCCTCGCTGCATCTGCCAGAGTCTGACATGTAGTTATTACTGACAGGGGCACAGACAGTCATGTGGCACCTACCAGCAAACACATGGGTTTGTGGGTAATTAGTGCAGCCTTGTACAGGGGGATATGTGCATGTGCATATACACTATGGTGCAGTCTTCAGTTACATACATGGTCGCACGGTCATTTTCCATTGGTCCCCTGCCTCATACACTGCCCAAGCCAGTCCATGTTCCCTGAACAAGCAGCTGCACCACATTTTGTTCTCTCCTCATGGGATCACAAGCAGCCCTGGGCCTGATTTCCAGGGCACTAACTGAACCCAGCCTGAAGGCAGAATGATCAGTTGCCTCCCAGGTTTTTCTAGGGCACTCACTGTTCATCCACTGATGGCTTCACAAGGAGCAAGGCAGTTATTTTCACAACATCCCCTTTAGGCAAGAGGGCATCATAGCCACATTCTATGTCTGGAGAACAGAGAGAGGAAAGAGATCAAGGTCAAAAGTAGCCAGTGAGTTTGGGTGCCCCATGAGAAGCAACCAGGAGTTACTGGTCCAGCGTGCTTAGATTCAGATGGTTCGTTATATATACACAGCAACCAGTACTGAAGATCATGCCCCAGTGGCTAATCTCAGGTATACTGCCCAGAATGAGCCAAACCCCACAGAAAGTGGGAGGATGGAGGAAAAGAAGCCAGAGAATACAGATGCTTCACAAAAGGGTGCATTAGTATTACTGATCAGTTACATGCAGGGGTTCAAGTAAGCTGGAATACACCAGAATGCAATTATGGGGCCCACAAATTTGAGAGGTCAGAATTCCAGGACCCTGAAAAATAGAAAAATCAGGCAGAATGCACATTCCACCCTGCCTGGGCCAGGGACCATGAGAGATCACTGAGTCCAGTCCTCTGCATTCATGTCAGGACCAAGTACTAGCTAGTGGGGGTGCACGGAGCAGCATGCGAGGCTGGCCTCAGGGATAGAGGGGCAAAGCAGGAAGTGTGTGAGGCCAGGATCAGGGCCGGTGGGGTGGTAGAGGCAGATTTTGAGGCCAGGATTGAGGTCAGGGGGGGTGGAAGGGGCAGCGTTTTGAGGCCAGGATCAGGGCCAGTATTTTTATGGAGCAATAACCAATGTGTATGGTACTGCGAAGCGGTTGCAAATGCCTACCTGAGCTTGGGCCTGCACATGCATGAAGGGTTCCCAGACAATATACATATATATTTAATTTTAGACCCATTTCCCCCGCTATTCACCATGCTTGGGTCTTTATCCAAAGGCAGCTCTGACCCTGTGCCCCAGCCCAGGGATCAGTAACGCAGGCTCACTGAGCATCCCCTTCCAGCTCCCTGGCAATCTCTTCCAGGAAGCCAGGTGTGCTCCGGGGACTCCCAGCTGGCACAGGCCCCCGCTTTTGGTGCGCCAGCGTTGCCCCTACCCTCTCACCACAACTGCATGAGCTGGCAGCAACCCAGTAGCTGCGCTGTGGCCCCTAGTGCTGGTGGGGTTGTGTGTGGGCAGTACACATTCCCTGTCCCTCCCTCTGCCATGGGGCAGAGCAGTGCTGCCCCGCCTACTCCCAGCCAGCCGCCCCTCCCAAGAGCCGCTGGGGTGGGCATGGCCTTGCCAGGGACCATGTGAGGTCCCTGCTCTGCTGCAGCTGGTGGGGGATAGGGCCCTGGAATGGCCCCTCCATGGAGTTCAGGCTGCTTTGACTTGGCCACCCCTGGCCTGAACAGGCCCGATCAAGGGCCTGGGGGCAAGGCGGCCTCTTTTCAGGCCTGGGGTGGCTGGGTCGAAGTAGCCTGAACTCTGTGGTGGGGCAACTCCAGGGCCCCGCCCCCACAAGCTGCAGGTTGTCCCCCCTGGCTATTCTTGGGAGGTTCGGCCAGCTGGGGGTAGGCGGGTCAGTGCGGCTCTGCCCCACTGGTGGAGGGAGGGACGGAGGTAGTGCGCATCACCTGCAGACCCCCCACCAGTGCTAGGGCCACAGCACAGCCACTGGGTTGGCTCTGGTTCATGTGGTTGTGGTGGTGGTGGTGCAGAAGAATGGCTCTTCTGCCCTTTTGGGTTGCCAACCCCTGCCCTAGCCATTGCTTTTCCTTGGATACCATGGCCTAGCATGGCACAGCCGCAGAAATAACACCATTTCTTCCACCTGTGCTGAGTTGGATCTGATCTATAGAGCCCCTCAGACCCCTCCCACTCCCAGGGCCTCTGGGGCATAGTTAGTTAGCCCCAGGTGGCGCATACTCTGGTTTCAATTGGCAGAGGTTCTAGTCCCTTCAACTGCTGGATTTTTCCCTGGTGCCCTGCCCCACATACTAAGTCAGTTGCTCTGTCACATGCTACTGGAAAATGGAGAACAATTAAATCAGTGACCACCTGTGCAAAACTGGGTTTAAGTGCATTACCCAGCATCACACAAGGCCTCTGGCAGAGGGAGGGATAAAAATTTCATTCTCTGGGACAGCATTTAGCAGCCTTAGCTGTGAGATGCTCATTTCTCTTCCGGAAATCCCCTGTCTCATCTACCACCATGCCCCTTAGGCAGCAAATAAAGCAGGGGTCCTTCAACCAACTGTCTTCTGCATGACTGACGCCTGCATTTTCTCCAGAGCAAGTCCATTCGTGTGCTGAACAAGGTAGATAATTAAAGCCAGTCTCATAATGAATATGTACGAGGGGACTGATGTGAGGGTGCACAGGATGCTTTAATTCTGCCATTGCCTAACTTCTGGGCATCTGACTTTGCAATTGAAATAACGTTCTTTAAACAGGACTGGGTGTGTATCTGTATAATTTCCTAGATTTTTTATAGAAGCAAATTAGACATCGGGGAGGGGGCTGTCAGAAGTAGATGTGACCCAGGCCTCCCGGGATACCCTTCTGATTGTGCCAAAATCAGGCCAAGCTGCAAAACCAGGGGCCAAATCCCCAAACCACTGACGTGTGAGACTTAAACCAGTCTCCCAGTCAGTTAGAAAACATGCTTCTGATTCCCTACTCTGGTCATCACCAAGCATAACAAAATAGAAAAAGCCCTCCTTTGCTGCACATCAGCTTCTCTGGTTCCCCCCCGCCCCAGCCACTGGGTCTCTTAAAGAAATAGGTTCTCCTGACCCTAAAGGGCCAGCCACATCACCCAAAACAATATAGGCTTGGATCTTACCCAAAATACCATGCTGCCAGCCAATCCTTTAGTAACTACAACTAAAGGTTTAATATAAAAACAAACAAAATATGAGAGATGTTAAAGGATCAAAGTGAATCACATACATACAAATGATTTCGAGTCCATAGAAAGCAAGCCCTTGAAGTAGCTGTAGTTTCCAGGCCTGATCCTGCCCCCCGTCCCCGCTCTCCTGGTTACCCCCTCGGTGGCCCAATCCCATCCCCTCATCCCTCCAGCTGGCCCAACCCTGTCTTTCCTCCAACCCTCTGCCCCCTTTCACGTCCAGCTGTCCCTAATTGCTCCCCCTCCCCTGCCCCTTACCTGGCTTCTGGAGCAGTGCAGCCTGGCCCCTGGCTGTTCCTCTGGCTGGAAGAGCTCTCACTGAGCATGTGCAGAGACTCAGCGCATGCTCAGTGAGAGCTTACTCCGAGCGGGAGTTTTAAAGACTCCCAGCTCAGAGCTGCTCTCAGCCAGGACTGCAGCTGCCAGCTGTGTGTGACCAGCAGTGTTCACTGCACCAGGCAGTGGTAGGGGCTACCTGGCTGTGCAGCTTAGCAGGACCATTGGTCTCAGTCCTTTGTTCAGTCCCAGGAGAATAGTTTTAGAGGAGGGTGTTAGCTGCAGAGAGACTGAAGACTAAAAACAACATGGAGATTGGGCTATGGCCTTTTATCATCTTTTGTTCTCCTACAGTCTCAGAGTCCTTGTGAAATCAAAATGGAGTTTAGTCACATGGTCAGTCTGGGTGCCTCATCAAACAGGTTTCTCCTTAGGCCCACTGCAGCTGGGAGCTCCTAATGGGCAAATAGGATGACAATAATTTTGCAGACACCCAGTCTGAGATTGCTTGGAGTCAAATAACTTAGAGTACAAATCAAACAAATACATTCCTAATGTCTTTTATGGATATGATATCTGCATACAAACCATATAATCATTCCTAGCAGATTACAACTTTTCTATTTATACCAAACATGGTGTATTGCATATGGATTATTGCAAATATGAACTATTAATATGAAAGATAACCATAGACAGTCCCAGACAGTGTCACAGTTGGGTCTGCTGCAGCTGGGACGAGAGGTCTTGGCCCCTGGTGGACGAAAGAAAGTGGCAGACAGCAGGTGCTAGGCCCAAGGTAGGCCTGAAGAAGGGGGTACAGTTTCACAGGTAGGAAGCATACTGAAGCTGAGGCAGGGGTGGAGTGTGGGAAGAGATTCGGGGGACGACGACTCCAAGCCTGGGTGGGGCAGCACATGGGGTATAGGTGTATGTCTGTGTGCTAGGCCTGGGGAAGGCAGATCAGAAACTTGTAGGAATAAACCAGAGCCATAACGTGGTGATCCAGCGCCCCTTGCCATTAGCCAAGCTTGGGGCCAGCACCACGAAACACGCCCTTTAATAGAGTGGCTCCATTGAGTTCTCTGGCACACTTGGGGCAAAGCCCCTTTGACTCTGCCATAGTTACAGCCCTGGGATAAATGCCAGGAATGGTTGGCTTGGCTACCACAGCTGGATATACTGCGAGACCAAGTGGGGACCCAGTGCACACTACTGATCCCAGCACTGCATGGGGCCTGAAGAAGTTGATGGCTTTCCTGACCACATGCAAGTGTTCCTGTGGGTGTGAGCCAGGGGTTAAAGTATAATTTGTTGGGCCCTGGAACCCTCTGGCATGGGTAGGCCCCTTCTGGCATGGGTGGGACCTCCAATACCTGGCCCCAGAACCCACTCCCTGCCCTAGTACCCACCCCCAGACACAAAATACACACACACAACGCCGAGCAGCTTCTCCTCCCTCCCCTCCAAAACCTTTACCTCAGCTGTTTGCACACCAGCTGACCAGCTGGAAGCTACTTCTGGCCACAAGCTGCTCTGCCCTGGGGGGGGGGGGGGGGGATTCACAAACTCCCAGCCTGCTGCAGCTCTCTGCTGGCTGGGCTTAAGGTGAGGCAGGATTTAAGGTGGCGCCACCAGAACACGGCATTCCACCTGCTCGTGCTATTTTTTAGGGGCCCTCCAAACTCAATGTTCCAGTACGTTCCTCTATTTTTAAGGGCCCCAGAACACTGCCAGCCTAAAAACAGGGAGCCCTGGAACTGCATTTGGGTGTGTTCCCCCTTACTTTGACCCCTGGTGTGAGCAGACATGCTAGCACAGGCTGCAGGGCTGACCCAATCATACAGGTGAACTGGGTGGTTGCCTAGGGCACAAGGCTTTAAGGTCTGACAGACATGATTTTTTTTTCTTTATTTAAAAAATATATTATAAAAAAAAAATTATCTCTTATAAAATGAAGGTAGTGCCTCTGATGGGGGTGCCAAAATCATAGTGCAGCTACGGCGGTGATTTTCAAATCAAGGTTTGGGACCCAGTCCTGGGTCAGAGACCCTCAGATATTTGGTCACAGCAACCCCTGCTGCCACTGCCAAAAGACTGGAATGTATTGCTCAAAGCACTCGTCTGGTTTGCTGAACTAGACTAACACGGCTGCTCCTTTGGAACTTACTAAAAGATATAGTTGTTGTGTCACAGACATAAATTATTTTTTTTCAGCTGGAAAAAAGGGGAAAAGGGCACCAAAATCCCTTGGGCTGGCTCTCACAGGATGCACAACTGTGCATCCTGGATTGTGATCTATATGATTTCTTCTGTTCACTTATACACTGGCTTTGTATGCTTTTAGGCCAGTTACACCATAGAAGGTTTCTTCATGAATGCGCATAACCTATTCTACATATTTAGGCTGATATGGTTCCTGCAACTTCATGCATGTGCACAGACGTGTTAGTATGTTTAACGTGGCTCAAGGGGAGCGGGAGACAGACAGAGCTATCTCATAGCAAGGAAACAAGCACCTGTAGGAAACAACAAAGATATGCTAATTGAGGTAGCTCGGCAGAGACAGAAGGATCACCTCTGCTCAGAAAGGGCAGGGACAAGGGGAGTTTGGAGCCAAAGAATGACACTGGGAAGGACCAGTGCCTTTTTGCCTGGCACATGCCATCTTGAAACAATTTCAAGCACGATCTGGGCTCTGCCTGGTCACAGGCAGAGACTGGCTGTAGAAAAATCTGACAGCCAAACACCTTCCACATAACCTTGGACTATGAGAAAAGAAAAAAACAAGGAGTCATGTGGCACGACTAACAGATTTATTTTTCACATGAGCTTTCGTGGGAGAAAAATGCCACTTCGTCAGATGCTTCAAAGATGAGTGAACTTACAGAACGGAATGAAAATAAATGCAAGGGGGTGTAAAACATGGGATCAGGTCATATACACTGTGTTCACACAACATTTTTGTTTCGAAACAGCGAGGTTGTTTCGAAACAAAAAAAAAACATGTTAACACAACGCACAGTTGTTTCGAACCAACGGGAATCCACAACAGTGTTGTTTCGAAACAAGTTAAACCTAGTTTTTAGGCAAAACAACGCTTGTTTCGAAACAATGCAGTGTGAACATGTTGTTTCAGAACAAAGTATTCCAAAACATTGGATCCTCAGCACCCTGGCCAGGGAGCCCAGCAGGTCGGGGGCACTGGGCTCAGCCCACAGCCCAGGCTGCTCCCCGGACACCGCCAGCGGTGTCGGGGGGCAGCTCTGGTGGGGGGCTGAGCCACCCCCCCCCCCCCGCTCAGCCCCCTGCCGCGGGCTTTCTGGGGCTGCAGCTCCCTTTCTGGGCTGCAGGGTGAGCTGCAGCAGCAGTTCACCCCCAGGGGGCTGCAGCCCCCTGCAGCAGGTAATGAAATAGCATGTTCACACTGCTTTTTTCCCTATTTCAAAATGACTTTTTACTAATTCGAATTAAGTCATTTCAAAATAGGGCGTTGTTTCGAAACAAGTTGTTTCGATACAACTTGTCTCGAGACAATCATCTGTGTGTGAACACAGCCATAGTAACAGCAAATCAGAGCAGTTGTTAGGTTCAAACCCTGGGAAGCCTGAAGTCAAATTACCTTTTGTAATGGGAAAAGAACCCATAGTCTTGATTCAATCCTGCTTTCACAGAATTTAATTTGCATATTAATTCGAGTTCAGCGGTTTCTCTCTGAAGTCTTGTTGTCCCAGTCACATCTCTGATGATGGTCATTAACAAATCATTTATCGAGTGATTAGAAAGATGGCAGTGCTCAGCAACTGGTTTCTTTGTTTTGTGATTTCTGATCTCAGCTCTATGTTCATTTATTCTTTTGCTCATGGATCATCCTGTTTGTCCAATGCATAAGGTGTTGGGGCATTTCTGGCACATGATGGCATAGATCACATTAGTCGATGAGCAGGTAAATGAGCCTTTGCTGGAGTAGCAGGCTTGGTTAGGACCTATGATAGTACCTATTGTGCAGATATGTGGGCAGACTTGGCAGTGTGGTTTGTTGCAGAGGTGTGTGCCTGCTTTATGTTTCTGTTGTTAGATCAGTAGTTGCTGGTGAGTATCTGTTTAAGATTGGGTGGTTGTTTGTAGGCAAGGAGAGGTCTGTCTCCCAACGCTTGAGAGAGTGAGGCATCATCTTTTAGAATAGGCTGTATATCCTTAATGATCTGTTGCAGATGTCTGACTTGAGGGTTGTATGTGGTGTTCTGTTGTTTTCTTTCTTGGGCCTCTCTTGTAGTAGATGACTTTGGGGTACCCGTCTAGCTCTGTCAATTTGTTTTTTTTACTTCCCCAGGTGGGTACTGTAGTTTCAAGAATGCTTGATAGCGATCCTCAAGATGTCTGTCTCTGTCTGAGGGATCAGAGGAGATGCAATTATATCTTAGGGCTTGGCTGTAGACAATGGATCGTGTGGTATATTTAGGATGGAAGCTTGAGGGACTATACTGATCAGTAGGTTTTTGGTACAGGGTGGTGTTGATGTGTCTATCCCTGATTTGTACTGTACTGTCAAGAAAGTGGCTCTCGTGTGGAGTGTTCCAGGCTCAGTTTGATTGTGGAGTGGACATTGTTGAAATCTCTGTGAAAATCTTCAAGAGCATCCCTGCCATGGGTCCAGATGATGAAGATGTCATCAATGTAGCATAGGTAAAGAAGACGTGTTTTGGTATGAGACTTGAGGAAACCTTGTTCTAAGTCACCCATAAAGATGGGGCCATGTGTGTTCCCATAGCAGTGCCACTGATTTGGAGGTCTAAATTATCCTTAAATCTGAATGTTAACGACTGTCATCAGAGATGTGACTGGGACATCAAGACTTCAAAGAGAAACAGCTGAACTCGAATTAATATACAAATTAAAGCCTGTGAAAACAGGATTGAATCGATACTATGGGTTCTTTTCCCATTACAAAAGGTAATTTGACTTCAGGCTTCCCAGGTTTGAACCTAACAACTGCTCTGATTGCTGTTACTGTATGACCTGATCCTATGTTTTACACCCCCTTGCATTTATTTTCATTCCATTCTGTAAGTTCATCCATCTTCAAAGCATCTGACAAAGTGGGATTTTTCTCCCATGACAGCTCATGCAAAAAATAAATATGTTAGGTTTTAAGTGCCACATGACTCCTTGGTTTTTTCTTTGTTTTTTTTTTTTTTTCCCCTCGCCTAGACTGACACGGCTATCCCTTTGGAAATTGGACTATGAGGCCAGTAAGTAGATATTAGATTAGTATGCATGTCTTATTTCCTTGTGGTCACCCCTGACTCATTTATATTGTGATTCTGCCATGATTGGCCATATTCTTACTTAGCATTATAATCTGAACAATAAACTTGTAGTTGTTTCAGCTAAAGCTGTGTGATCTTTAGAGGGTGTCAGTGAAGAAGGCCGGGCACAATCCCTTTTCTTGTTAAATGGATGGACTTGGAGTGTATAGCAGTTGGGAGCAAGCCCCAATCTCTGTAGACAGTGGCTCCCGGTGTAGTAACAGGGGCCAGGAGTGCTTGCTGAGGGACTGCCCTTGAGTAGCCAGAGGGTACACACCCACTGCTTTGGGACTGGTTGCATGCTAGAGGCCAGCGTGGACTGACTCAGGAGTGAGTGGTCAGTTGGCAAATTTTGGTTCAGGAGTGGGAATCAGGGGTCATGGTGGCACACTGGACTGGCTCACACCGGCCCTGACAAGCTGCTGCTAGCAGCTGGAAAGGGATAAGTGCTGGGATGGGTGCAGGGGGTGCCTGTGTACTTTATCTATTGAATACACCACTGCTTGGTGTAGTTACAGAAGGAGGGCATTGGGTGGCACTAGAGCATGAGATTGTATTTGTCCCACAGGCACAGACTGTTTTGGGGTCCTCAGCAGCCAGCTAGGGGTGCAGTGGCCCCCTTCTGGCCTGCATCACACCAGCTACCCTGTCCAGCTGTGGCCTGTATTAATCCAGAGCATGCTGGCCCCTTTAAACACTCAGCATATACCTAAGAGCAGAGGGCTAATGGTTGAGACTGGATCCCCTGGCTTTGTTTCTAGCTGTGGCTCAGAGAGCTAAATCAACAGGCCTTGCCCCATCCGAGAGCTGAGCAGATCCCAACTCCCCTTTCCCTTAGATTCAGATTGCTGCTTCTGGGCTCAGTGCCTGCCTGGCCCCTGAATGGGTGGCACCAAGTGTGAATAAAACACACTTTCTCCTACTCACACGCACCCTTACAGTGGCTTTTCCTGCCTCTTCTCTCTCTAGTTTTCCAGATGCTTTTAACAACAGGCGATAACCTCCCCCGCCCCGCCCCCTTGTGTGCCCAACCTCACCTTCGGCTCAGCTATGTAAATTTCAAGCTCAGAAGGACAGACCCTCTCTCAGTCACATCCCCAGTATGGGCCGCATCAAGGCCCAGCAGCTGGGGGTTGAACTAGGGTGCACTTTGGAGAAAGACCCTGATGGAAGGACGCCATGGGATGGAGAATCCACCATGGCCCTAGAAATGCTGGTCTCAGGTTAGCCAGCTGCCTTTTATGTTGTTGTGCTGATTCCTACGCCCAGCCCCTGGTTCTCGTTCAGCCTCAACAAGCAACTGAAAGAGCCCTGTGCCCACAGTTCTCCCACCCACCTCCTAGGGTCCTTTCCCCCCACTTCCTTCTGGAGCTCATTTCCTTTTCCCCCCTCTTCCTTTGACAACTTCCCCTACCCCATGGAAAGGGGAATCTCACAAGGCACCTTGGCTTTCCCTGATTCAGTTCAGTTTTCCCTCTGCCCTTGAAAGGGCACCCCAGAGCTCCTCTGCTCTCCAGCACACAAGGGCCCTGTGCCCAAGGTGAGAAATAAGCTGGTGGCAGATGTCAAGAATGCACAAGCAGGGCTGTCTTCCTGCTCCAATGAATCAAGAGCAGGATTTCTGTGCTGCCAGCTGCCTGGGCTCAGCTACTGCAGGGGTGTGGGCAGGCTGCATGGGCTGGGCAGGAGGGAGAGGGCTGAGGGCAGAAACCCAGTAAATGGCACAGGTCCAATGAATCTCCATGTACTCCCAAACAATTCATTGCCAAGGGGGTGCCTGGAAGTTTGCAGGGCTCTAAGTCCCCACATTTTGCTCAGTCTTGCTGGGCCCTTGCTGTATGCTTTGCCTGCGTAAAGGGACAAAGCAGAGATGGATGATGGTGATGTGGTGAAAGATTCCAGGGAGCTTCCTTCTGGAACTGCCTAGCTCGAGGCATCTAAAACCATGAGCCAGTCATGGTACCTAGAAACAACAGGTAGAGGTGTAATGTCTGTTGAGGCATAATCACTGCTAAGGAAGACCAGTCTATTTGCCCCCATCTGGGCTGAGACCATCTCACAAGGTACAACATCCACACACACGCATCCTTAAACATTTTTGTTTCAAAATATACAGTTTATTTACAATGCTGTCATGTCTCCAGTTTTACATACAGCTTTATTCCAACCCTTTAAATACCAGCAGTAGACAGTAAGGGAAAAGAATCATAGACTCATAAAAAATGAGGTGCCTTAGCAATTATGTTCATTGGAGTTTAAGTTTCAAGTAGCCAATATCTACAAAAAATATTAATGGGCTCAAAAAGAGACTGTACACAGGGTTAGAAGAAGACAAGGTACAAAACTGCAAGACCTTCACCCTGGCTTAGCTGCAATTCCGAAGCAACTCCCTTCTTTTCCCCAAACTGGCACCCTTCCTGAGTTTGGGGCAACGACTTGATAAAAGCTGCTGCCCCCCCGCCCCGCCCAAGTGATCTGTAAATGCCTCACATGCTTCATGGCTCTGAGTTTGCC
This sequence comes from Podocnemis expansa, assembly GCA_007922195.1. NCBI lineage: Eukaryota > Metazoa > Chordata > Testudines > Podocnemididae > Podocnemis > Podocnemis expansa. Next base: position 3,140,303 of record ML682104.1, read on the forward strand.
GTGGGGGAAGCCGTGCTGGGCCACAGCCTAACCTACCCTGGCAAGTTTTGCAATAAAGTTTCTTTTGTCTCAAAATTAGGGAAGTTCCTACCTACCATCCAGGGGCAGGTTAACTGAAGGTTTGTGTGGAACACATTAGCAGCAGCTTCCAGGCTTTAGGAGCTTATTTAACATCAAGGATGTTAACAACACGTGATGCTTAACACAGCCTGGCTCCCTCCCGCTGACATCTGGACCGGGGGGGGGGGGGTTGCATTTCACATAGTCTCCTCTTTGGGGGCTCTGAGTGTTGCCTCCTAGAAGGTGGGAAGCTTTGAGGCTGCTAAGTGCACTCTGGAGGCTCCAGTGACTGGGCGTACTTGCTCCAAGCCATGGAGCAAAGTGCCACACTAGGGTAAAAGCCCCTGGCAAACGGACATGAAGAGCAACAGGAGATTGTGCTGGGCTAGACTCACATGGTGTACTGTGAGGAGTAGGGGAATAGCAGAGGGACAGACAGAAAAGAGACCAGCACAGACCCAACCCCTGCCATCTGAAGAGCAGAGAGTACAAATGCCTGCAAGGGGAAGAAGGACACGGCGGGTGCCACTTTGGCACTTCATAACTGCTGGCTGTGTCGCAGCTTGCTTCCTTTTTTCAGTGGTGCACCATAGGGGAGGGATGGAGAAAGTCAGGGGCTCTGAGAACCCCCTGCCTTGGCAAGTTGGTGGAGACTCTGGGCCATTGTGAGAAAAGCAAACTAATACCTGGGTCACAGAAGGGGCAGGGTGTGAGCTTGTGAGGCCAGGTGCTTCTTAATCAGCTGGTAGCACAAAGGCTCCATGCTGAGTAGCAGATCCAGTGCCAAGACCTTTGGGTAGGACCCAGCACCTAAAGGCCCTGACAAAGGCTGCAGGCTCTGTCATTGGCTCTGTCAGATGACATAACCAAAGAAACCTCCTTTCAGTCCCCTCAGCCCTCTCCTCCTGCCTCATGGGTTGAGGCAGGTAAAGCAGCAGAGCTGAGAGCCAAAGGGAGAGTGGAGATGGAAATGGAAGACAATAGCACGATTGGCCTCTCCTATGAGGGAGCCAACCATGGTGCCTAGCACTGCTCGTCCATGAGGGAGTCCAGTGCCCTTCCCCGCGGTCAGTCTGTCTCTGGGTCTGCATTCAGCCACTGGGCAGAAAGGGAAGGGAGAATGGAGACAGGAGCTGAGGGCATTGTACATCCCTGACAGCCCACACCAGAGTGGGGTGAGTTCTGCTGGGTGTGCCATCGCACAAACGCTCAACCCTGCTCAGAGGGAACCTCAGTGGTGTTAATATTCAAAACACCGCTTACATGGGATGGGCACAGCTGTGCTGCAGGCCCCATGGAAACTCCACAGCCCACAATGTGGGAGGTCATAGACAGGAAAGGGGGGTTCTGCTCCAGGCAGGCCCTAGGGCCACCATTCACGGCAGCACTCTCCTCCTCCTCAGGGTCTCTTAGCTTCCAGCAGAGCTGGCCTGGGCAGCCAGTGTCCTGCAGCTTGGTGTGTACAAGGATCTGAGCTGGGGCTGGAGAGAAGAGACACCCTATTCTGCTCCTACATAGCAGTTGCAGGGAAGGGACCTGAGTGGTGGCAGAAGTCAGGCTATCCCTAGCCCCTGAAGAGCTGCAGCACTCACTCCTTCCAGTCATGTGTGGCATTTACAGAGACTGCCACCCTCACACCGACATTCCCAATGGTGCGGAATGGGGAAACCAGCTCTGCACTGAGGGGCAACAGGTCAATCCCTTCACAGGCACTTTGGGACCGTAATTGAACTTTGGTTTTGGGCTTTATGAACAAAGGGGACAGGGCAGTTAGAAAAGCTCCCGGCTTGATGAAAAACAGATACATGCGAGTAGTCTCCAGGTGGAACAGAATCTAGCACAGGGGAATGGAAAGGCCTCAGGTGGAGATGGCACCTGCTGAGCTGGGGGAGAGCAGAAGTCAAATCCAACCTGCATTGCACTCAGACACTAAAGCAGAAGGGGCTTATGCCTGCTCTCCAGAAAGTGGCAATGGCCCAGGAAGGGGTTACAATTTGCTGGTTCTTCGGTGCCACAGGGGTCACAAGTGACAGGCTGGTTTCCAGGGTGGAGGGGATCATAGGCAGGATTTTGCCACGTGGCACCAAAATCAAAAGCTTTGTACCAAAGTGTATGTGCCATAGAGGGGGGATGATATCGCTAGAGAGGGGATGAACAAAGGCAGCACAAATCCTCATCTCCCAATCCCTCACCAGACCCCTGACTGCCATGTGGGATAGATCTATGGTCCCTCCTTCTCTAGGCCTTATTTGGAATGAATGAGCCCTGAAGGGCAAGGCCAGCTACTGGCATTTGGAGAACTGAATGGCCACCCCTCTTTCCCCCATCATCTGGAGCTGGGCTGCAGTTGGCTGCTTGCCCTGCCTTCCCTTAAGGCCCAGACTCCTCTCGCCCATCATTCACAGGGAGATGTGGCCCTGGAGAATACAGGTCCCAGCATGCAATGCTTCCCTTGACTGAGCTGCCTGCTCAATGCTGTGCCAGGCAGTCCATTGCAGCACACAGTGCATCTTGGGATCTGATGTCTTCCAGAGCCACAGCTCCCTCTCAGCTGGTGCTAACTTCAGCACCTCAAACCTGGGCTCTGGGCTGAGTCCCTGCCTCCTGGCCCAGTTACTGCTCCTGAGGTTGTGGCCTGACCACCTCTCAAGCAGCAGTTAAAGAAGGTGATCACCCAGGAAACAGACCGTCACCTTTCACTCACAGGTGGTTCTGACTTTTGGGTGGGCAGCAAAGTCAGAACTACACAAGCCAGCAAGATATGGCAGTCTTCTCCCCCTGCCACTGCTGTGGCCCCTTCGTTCGGTTCTGCAGGGGTGAATGGCTCCTTCCGATGTCCTGCAGTGGGCGAAAGGGGAGGTGGCAGTGTGGCACGCTGGGGATGCAGGAGCCAGGGCTGTTAATCCTCTTTCTCAAACGTTTCCTCTGGGATTAGGGTTTGAAATGGACGGTCCCAAAACCTGCTGGTGATGCCAAAGCCTTTGAGGAGGGAGGGGAAGAGAGAGAGAGAGCACATGAATTGGCATTCAACAAATAGCGACCTGAACCTTTGATCTGTCTTATGTGGCTCTTGTCACTTCCTGCCAGAGACCCCACCATCACTGCCTAGGCCTACCAGTCAGGTCCCAGTCTGTAGCAATGCAATCCTGTGCAGAGCTACGGACTGGAGACTGATAGGATAGGCAGCAGTCCTGCAGAAATGAACCTGGGGTTTACTGTGGACAAGAGGCTGGATGTGAGTCAAAAGTGCACCTTCTTGCCAAGACAGCTAATAATATACAGAAAAGGATCAGGGTATCATAGAAAAAGATCTGGATGCTCTTGTAAACTGGAACATTAGGAATATGATTAAATTTAATAATGGGAAGTGCAAGATCATGCACTTAGGGACAAATAAGAATTTTTCCTATGAGTTGAGGACACATTGGTTGGAAGGGACCAAGGAGGAAAAGGATCTGGGGTACTGGTTGATCACAGGATGACTATGAGCTGCCAATGTGATGTGGCAATGAAAAAAACCGAATGCGGTTCAAGGATATATCAGTAGGGGTATTTCAAGTAGAGATAGGGAGGTGTTAGTGCTGCTGTACAAGGCACTGGTGAGGCCCCATCTGGAATATTGTGTGCAGTTCTGGTCCCCCACATTTAAAAAGGATGAATTCAGATTGGAACAGGTGCAGAGAAGGGCTACAAGGGGGGGGGTCTGTGGAGTGGAAAACCTGCCTTATGAGAGGAGACTCAAGGAGCTTGGCTTGCTTAGCCTAACCAAAAGATGGTTGAGGGGAGATATGATAGCTCTCTATAAATATATCAGAGGGATAAATATTGGGGAGGGAGAGGAATTATTTGAGTACAGCACCAATGTGGACACTAGAACAAATGGATATAAACTCTCCATCAGGACATTTAGGCTTGAAATTAGATACAGATTTCTAACCACTAAAGGAGTAAAGTTCTGGAATAGCCTTCCAAGAGGAGCTGTGAGAGGCAAAAAAACCATAACTGCTTTCAAAATTGAGCTATATAAGTTTATGGAGGGGATGGTGCGATGTGATGGCCTACTTTGGAAACTGATTGGTCTTTAATCTATGGCTACTGGTGGTGGGTACGCAAGTGGCCTAAGAAAGGAGGGTAAATGGGGTGGGTTCTGAGTTATTATAGAGGGATGTTTCTTGGGTGACTGGCTGTCGAGACTTGCCCACATGTTCCAGGTTTCAGCTGATCACCATATTTGGGGTTGGGAAGGAATCTTCCCCCAGGGCAGATTGGCTAGGGCTCTGGGGGCTTTTCACCTTCCTCTGTAGCATGGGGCATGGCCCACCTACCAGTGAATTCTCTGTATCTTAAAGTCCTGATATAAGGACTCAAATAACTCATTCATAGTATAGAGGTTTATTGCAGGAGTGAGTGGGTGACGTTTGGTGGCCTGCTTTGTGCAGGAGGTCAGACTAGATTGGGGTCAGCAGCCCAACAGAGCAGAAGAAACATTTCCCCCTCCCACCTACCACAACCGCATGAGCCCGAGCCGGCCCAGTGGCTGCGCTGTGGCCCCTAATGCTGACTGGGGTGTGTGCAGGTGGCATGCACTCCCTCCATCCCTCCCTCTGCTGGTGGGGTGGAGCAGTGCTGCCTCATCTACCCCCAGCCAGCCACCCCTCCCAACAGCGGCAGGGGGAGAGCTGCAGCTTGCGGAGGCGGGGTCCTGGAATGGCCTGCTCTGTGGAGTTCAGGCCTCTTCGACCCAGCCATCCCAGGGCTGAATGGGCCCAACCCAGGGTCTGGGGGTGAGGTGGCCTCTCTTCAGGCCTGGAGTGGCCGGGTCGAAGCAGCCTGAACTCCACGCAGTGGGCCATTCCAGGGCCCCACATCTGCAAGCTGCAGCTCTCCGCTAGCCACTCTTGGGAGGGGTGGCTGGCTGGGGGTAGACAGGGCAGCACTGCTCCTCCCTGCTAGGGGTGGGAGGAACGGAGGTAGTGTGGGCAGCCCACACACCCTCCACCAGTGCTAGGGGCCATGGCGCAGCTGGGCCGCTTCTGGCTCATGTGGTTGTGGTGGCAGGGTTGATCCTGGTGCCCTGAAAGTGGGGTGCCTGCAGCAGCCTGGAGCGCCCTTCATGACTGCCGGGGGGAGGCATGGTGGCTGGGCCACAGGTTCCAGCATCACTCCTGCCTCAGACTGTGAAAGTTGCATGCTGCAGGCAAGGGTCCCATGGCACAGAGCAATCTGCTCCGTTCATGGAAGAGAAGAGAATAAAGGCAGCCTATGGGAGGGGAAGTGTTTGACAGCTAAATGATCCTGGATTTATGACAACTGCGGCTACCCACACATAGCATTTTTCTCCTAGGAAACCAGGCAAAGAGAAAGCTAAGGAGCTAGCTGAGATGCCCAAGCGAGTCTGTCTGTAGCCATGACACTCTCCCCTTAGAGGATGTGTAGATTTATCAGTGTGGTTTTAGAGTGCCTTTTCTTTGTGTGATGAAGTAAGAAAACCTCTTGGGCTACTGTGGTTCTTCTTTTCTGTTCCTGGTCTTTGGTGATGGGATTCTGGTGATGGGACACGGGGGTGTGATAACTATAGGTACCGCTGGGGGGGGAAGAGGCTCTAATATGACCTTACCTAGACCCCCTGTGGATGACAGGTTGTGGCCGGTTTAGACCAGGGGCAGGGCAGCTGGATGTAGAGGAGAACAAAGGGAGGAGAGGGGAAGAAGAAAGATGGAGATCAGAGGGGCAGGACCTCCGGGGCTCGTCCTGGGGGTTTAATGTCAGCCCTCCTGGTTGATCTGAGAGCCAACTCTCCTAGCTGCTGTGGAAGCTGGATTGCTAATAAACCCTCTGACTTCTACAGTGGCTGAGTGTCACTGCTGATTGGGACGGCTGGGACCCTCATGGAGGGAGGACCCCCCCCCGAGACCAGACAGAGCAAGGGTCGGACCCTCTGAGCCTGGATTTGGGAGATGGCTACAGGTACTGTGGAGACCCGTGCTGGATGGGAGATGGCTCCACCGTAGCAGAGTCCTGATTGGCTGTGAACAGAGGGGATCCAAGAGGCTTTTCTGGGTTCTCCATGACACTTTGGTGCCAGTATTGCCTTGGGGAATCACAAAAGCCCCATGCCTCAGTTTTCCCATCTGTAAAATGGTGATTGACTCAGAATTTAAAGATGAGAAGGGACCACGGTGATCATTTAGTCTGATCTCCTGCAGAATGCAGGCCACAGAGCCTCGCCCGCCCACTCCTGTAATAGACCCAGAACCTCTGGTTCAGTTACTGACATCCACACATCATGGTGTAAAGACTTTAAGTTACAGAGAATTCACCATTTACACTACTTTAGAGTTCCAGAAGGGTAGCCGTGTCAGTCTCGTTCAGCAAAACAAACAAGGAGTCTTTTATTTATCACATGAGCTTCCATGAGAGAAAATCCCATTTCATCAGAAGCTAGTTTGAACCTGCAGGTGACCTGGGCACCATGCTGCCGAAGGCGGTGGAAAACCTCCAGGGTCTCTGCCAATCTGCCCCAGGGGAAAATTCCTTCCTGACCCCAAATGTGCTGATCAGTGAGATACTGAACACGTCGGCAAGGAAAACCCACCAGCCAGATAGCTGGGAAAGAATTCTCTGCATTAATTCTTTATGTAGTGCTCCATCGTTGGCTGTTGGGGATTTTTGCTACTGGCCATCACAGATTGGCTACATGCCATTGTAGGTTGTCCCATCGTACTATTCCCTCCATAAACGTATCAAGCTCAGTCTTGAAACCAGCTACAGATTTTGCCCTCACTGCTCCCCTTGGGAGGCTGTTCCAAAACCTAATTCTGCTGATGGTTAGAAACCTCCACACAATTTTGAGTCTAAACTTGTTGATAGTTGGTTTATTGCCACTTTTTCTGTCCAAATTGGTGCTTAACTTAAAAAAAAACACCTCTCCTTCCTTGGTATTGATCCCTCTGAGATATTTAAAGAGAGCAATCAGATCACCCCTCAGCCTTCCTTTGGAGATAACTGTGGCAACCCTTAGCAAATCATCATTTTATGAGTGGGAAGGGTTTTCTTGGATCCTGACCTTTACCCCAGTCTGAGGCATTTGGGCTCTTTCTCTCCCTTTGCAAATCTTGGAGGCAGCTCATGTATCACACATTCACTGGATAATCCAGAGGTCATGGCTGGTCAGAAATTGCTGGCTAGGAAAACACCCAAGGCCAAGGACATAAGATTCACGTTCCCTGCCATAGGTGGAATCTGAGGTTTACATTTTTATAAGAACCTTTTCTTCAACTGAACCAGTCAGGGCACATCTACACTGCACACCACTGATAGCAGCATGTAGGGCCCACGTTGCTATGTGCCACAGTGAAAAACAAAATGCACACCACACTGGGGCATGTAGCTACTCTGGCACTAGAGAAGCATGCAGCTCATGTATTCGACACGTCACTGTAAGGAGTGCACAGTGTAGACTCATCCTCAGAGCTTGAACGAAAATTTATTAGAGGATTGCAGAACCTGGAGCTGCTTCTCCTGCCATTGAAATGCAGCCATCTCTGCGGGAGAATGCAGCAATGGTGCACACAGCCATTTAGGCAAGCCGTGAACTACAAACCCCAAACGAAGTTACAGGTGGAAATTTAGCATTACAGACGAGTCACTCAAAGGAGAATGTTAACTCGTCATTGGGACCAACCCACTGCAAAAACTGAAACAGTCAATTTAATTACCAGAAGTAGTCAGGGCTTGCATTACATCTCATCAGAAAGGCTATGCACTCCAGTGCTGCCTGGCACTGATTGTAGTGCCAATTTCCAAAAAAACAAGCCACTTCTTAAAAACTCAGGGTCCATTTCTCGGCACCTAGAGTTCTTCCATCCAGACACCTATCAAGTGCTTGGAGGCCTGTAGCTGCCTAGATATATCAAGTTTCTGACAGAGAGGAACATTACTGAACTCTACCAGTCTCTAGTACCTCCGCTTTATGTACCGTCTTCAAAATCTCCCAAATGCAAACAAGTCATGGTTGAATGCCCCCTTGTACCGATAGAAACGCACAAGCTCAACTTCAGCTCACACCTCTACTATTTTGGTGACAAGGAAACTTTCTACTTCAGGTTACCATGTGCAGAGCAAGTGCTAGCCCATTGGGGTCCCTAAGCAGAAAGACTTTTGTCCACCTCCCCAACTCTAACACAGGCAAATTCTTATAATAAAAAGCAAACAGGGGATCCCCTTGAACCACACAGAGTCCTAAGCAACTGCTTAGCCTGATTACACCTAGTGCCAGCTCTGCATGCATGTATCAGGGCACGCTCCCTGTTATCTTGCAAACAAGGGACTGTTAAGCTTTGTCTTAATGCTCAGCTCTTTAAAAAAACCCACCTCTTTGAAACAGTCTTCCTGGTAGATTAAGGAGCATCTGTTTACAACCGATCCAAATCAATGTTGTACATGTGTTGTTTATGTAATTGCAGATCATTAAATAGGCACATTTAATAAATCAAAGCAAGTTTCCTGACTTTTAATTGCACAACTTGCCTTAATTTTTAACATCTCATATATTGTGCAGATTAAGATTGCTTCAAGGCATGTGCACACAGGGGCAGAGTCACAGCTCAGCAATCACTTACAGGCAATGGAATTTCCTGAGGTTTGAGTGATTAATTTTACAAACCCAAGTTTCTCAGGTTGGAGCATGGTGGATGCATGCCTTGAACTTCTCCACCGAGTCAGATTGAAACTTCACACCTGACAGTGTAAATCTCCTGGAAACAAAACTGGGCCGAGACTTAATTGTATGTGCCTCACTTTGGGTACCAGAATTAGTGACCCGATTATCAGAGCTGCTGATCACATGCAGTTTCTCCTGCCCTACATAAGAACCTCTAGGGATCGGCACCTGGGAGGATCAGACCACTTCTGTCTTTGCTAAATGTGGGCTTGGGTACTGAAAGGCTAGCCTTCATGATTAAAAGCATGGGCCCAGTTTCAAGTCTCCAGCTATGTCTAAACTTCTAAGGTTAGTTCAAATTAACTTAATTTGAACTAATTAATTCAAACTAATAATGATTAGTTTGAATAAGTTAATTTGAACTAACATGGCCCCATTAGGAAAACCAATTTGAACTAGCATGTCCATGGACAGGACTTGCTCGTTCGAATTAGGAAGGGGGCAGCATGGGAGGTGTGGCGAAATGGCTCCCAAGAAGTGCCACGCCCCCTCCCAATATATAGAAAGAGGAAGGCACCCTGGGAGGAGGAAGGTCAAAAAGTGTTAATTTGAACTAATGGTTAGTTCAAATTAACATGGCTACACTGGGTTAATTTGAACTAATAAGTTTGAATTAACCCTTACTTTGAAGTTAAGTGAGGTTTTATAACTTTGAAGTAAGCTTTCATTAATTTGAACTAAGGAATTCCTTAGTTCAAATTAATGAAAGCCAGTGTAGCCATGCATTAATTTAATTTGAATTAATCCTCATTAATTTGAATTAAATTGTAAGTGTAGACATACCCCAGAAGATTTATACACACAGGCATGGTGCCCCAGCTGACTCAGGGCAAAGTGTGATGCCTGGGAGGGAGTTCAGACGAACTATGGTACACATCACGCAGCCCTGAAGTGCAAAAGATGCAGACCTATCAAGTGGACTACAAAGCACAGTCTGATCTTGGCTCAACTATCCTATCCTAGGCTTCCCAGTGACATTTGCTGGTTGTGAGGCAGTGGGAAAGGGACGAAAAGGTTCAGGTACCTGATTTTTGGTGTTCAAAGTGGTGCTTCACATGATAAGCCTTCAGCCCGTACAGGTAGGTCCCTTTCTTCGGCGAGCCATAGTGCAGGTAGTAATGAGTCATGTCGTACACGACATAACCAAACAGCCCCCCAACGAACAGGGACATGCCAAGTGCTTCAGGCAAAAGCAGGCGCAGGAGGCCGTAGAAAAACCCAATCACCAGTGATGCTGGCACAGGAGGGAAGACCAGGCGGGAGCTGTCAAATGGAGACTGGAAGCAGAGGAGGACAATGGGAAGGGTGAGGTCAGAGCATGCTTATGGAACCCTAGTGTGACATTTACTGCCTGGATCATGCAACACACAGAGAGGGGACAAAGAATGAACAGAATCTACAAACACAGCCATCTCTGCTCTCAGGGTCTAAACCCAGCTCTGGTGGAGCCACTCACAGCCCAAAGGCGCTGGGTGTGTGGAGGGAGCATCAGAGGGGACTACGAGAGCTGCTGTGGGTGCAGCGGAATTAGATGGGCTATGCCATGCCTGCTCCAAGAGGGAGCCGATTTGGATCTTGGCCCATGAGACTTTCAGGGTGCTATCATTCTGCCAGCTGCCTCAGTGGCAACTTTTAAAACTACTTTGACACTGTTTCCATCTTGAACAAAACCAGAGATTGCCAAGGCAGCTCAAGGGCCCAGTGAAGGGTGAATTTTTTAAAAGTTCCAGGTCTCAAAGTGATCAGATTCCTATCCAAGGCACATTGAAATCAAAGTTGCTGCCAATCAAGTGATGCTGAATTTCCACCAGCCAAGAAACCATGTTCAGGGAGCTGAGATATTAAATCCACAAATCCCACAAATCAGCTTGCACAGTTGGATCTTCCTTTCATTACCGGGCAAGACTTGACTGGAGGCTTCTGCATTTCCTCATCACAAGGGCTGAAACTCCCTCCAGCACCTACTATCATAGAAGATTACAGCTCCCCATCCTGCTCCTGGTCATCAATACTGAGGAACACTCCTGTGTCTGCAGCCTTAGAAGGTGATAGAGTTTCCATGCGCCATTGAGAAATGCTGGGCAAACCCATCTACGTGTGAAGGCTTGAGAAACCACATGCCAGGAAGCTGCAGTCAGAGTTGGGCTGTTGTGTTGGGGTGTCTAAGCACAGCTTTGCAATTTAGGGCAGACCACAAATTTTAGAGTTTTCTTGGTGAGGCGGTTTCTTGGGGCAAGTCTAACAGCATTGCATGTGTTGCGCAAACGCCCTTACTTGCCAAGTGGAGAGATGCCACAAGTCACACTGACATTGACTATGTCTACACTACAGGGCTCAGTTAAGTCAACTTAATAAGGTCTACTTAAAGTCAACTTCAAGTAGACCTTATTAAGTCGACTTAGTGTGGCTACATTGCATTAGATTGACTTTATAAATGCTACTTATGGCAGGGGACCTATTTAAAGTTGACTTAATAAAGTCAACTTTTAAATGGGTACCCTGGCTTAAGTTGACTTTATAAAGTCGACATAAAAGGCCCCACTGCACAAAGTCGACTTTATTAAGTCAACTTTAATGGCCACATCATGTTAAGTCAGCTTAAAGGGCAGGAGTTATTAAGTTGACCTAAGCAGGTGCTTAAGTCAAATTAAGCCCCTAGTATAGACATACTCATTGACTCCATGATTCCCACACCTCCTGTGTTATCTCTAGTGATCTGCTCTAGAATGCCATACCTTTGCAGACTGGGGTGTGTGCCACTCACCTTATGATGCTGGCCATGCAACAAGAAATGCAGCGTGATGAGAAAATAGTTACTAGCAGGCGGCTTCATGTGGAAGAGAAAGCGATGGATGAGATACTCTATGAGGGACCACAGGAACATCCCCAGCATGAAGATGAATGGGAAGAAGTACTTGTGCACAGGGATGGAATAGTCTATACAACAAGGAGACATGCAGTGATCAGCAACCATGCATTACTACCATGACTAGCGAGCACGATCTCAAAGACATGATCATTTTGCTTGTCACTGCTGCATTCACATTTACTTCATATTTCCCAGATTTTTTGCATTACACTGTTAGCAGCTTCAGACATTGGCAGGCCAGGAATCAGGTCTTCCCAGCCAGCTGGGCTCTGGTCAAGTTCTGCCATGTTCCTGCAAGAAACTTTCCTTACTGCTAAAGCCACAAGTTATGTCTTGAGTCAACCACTGCAAAGATGTCCTGCTTCTCAGTTCTTTACTCTTCAGCATGCTGCGGTCTAGATTCTTCTCCTCTGTTGGGGCTAGAATACTGACCCTGCCGGCTCATCTGGTCCTCTCTGATGCTTTCGAGGATTTCCACTCCTTCCACATGGAAGTTAACACTCATCCTCTCTCCAGACTCTGCCTAATCTCACCCCATCGCTCCCCTCTCACACAACTGCTTCCTACCTGCAGCTACACCTGGCCTTTGCAGCCTTATCTCCTTTACCCCTTCCTGGTTTCCTACCACCTCTTGCACCACAAAGGGCCAGAACACCCATGAAACTGCTTGCAGAAGCAGAACCACCATTTTACACATGGAGTCTCCCAAACTCCCTCCCCACACCAGAATTTTAATTGAATGGCTGATGCTTCTGCCATCATCCCTGCCTTGGTCCTCAGCCAGCTTCCCTTTGTACTGAAGGGGAAGGTCACATGGATGCACCCACCAAGGTGGAGAGCTTTCCCATTGTTTCACAGACAGATCTGTCACTATACAGATGCTGTTAGTGAGGCAGAGTGAATCAATGGAAGAGTATATTCCGGTGGCATGGCTTAAACGACCACATGGTGCCTATCAGCTCTTCAATTGAAGGTAAGCTGCTGTATTTCAGACTTCTAGAAATACCAGAATACATGCAGGCCTCAGCCTCAGCCTGGACCTGGCCTGTTGTTCTTGCTCCCTGCCCTGAGAAGCTTGAGGCAACATAGATTTTTCAGATGAGAGGGATGTCACAGTCTGTTTGCTCATCCCAGTGTCCTGGCAACTCCTATGCTGGAAAGCATGGAACTTTGCTTAACACAGCTGAGATTATGGCAGAAAGAATGACTGAGCAAAAAATTCAAGTGGGAAGCACCGATATATACAATTAGAAACTGACCTCATGTCATGAAGTCTTGGAGAGGAGCCAGCCAGAGAGTTCAGCAGAAGCATCCAGCACAGGGATCGTTGCTCCTTCAGACATTCAGAGATCTATCTATGGGTCTGACTGGACTTTCTGGACCCCATGACCCTCTCCATCCCTTACAGTCTTTTTACCCCAGCTTCATTCCATATATGCTCTTCTTATCATCCTCCCCTCACCCCATTCTTCCCATCCCTTCCATCCTATCTCCAGTTAGTGGAACCCCAGCCCATAAAAAAATAAAGTCAGTACAAATTATGGCATCCCATGCTCTTTGCTGCCATCACACTATTCACCCTGCTTGTGTTTTCTACTGCTTCCCCTACCCTCTGCCTGTCTGGTCAATTTCAACTGTAAGCTTTCCAGACCAGAGACTGTCTACTACGTTTTTGCAGCACTAAGCGCAGTGAGGACTCATCCTCGGCTAGCCCTAAGGTACTGTTGCAATAAACATCGGTTATTCATAATAAACCCAGAGAGGACGGCTGGGGATGACGCTTAGAGGAGGCACTTCAAGCTACTAGTCTAGTTTTAAAAAAATGACTTGATATCAAGTTCAAGGCTTCCCTTTAAGATCCAGGAAACAGCATTTTCCAGTGGTCTGCTCCCCCCCCCCCCCAGCTGTACATGTGCCACAGAGATCTCTGGTGGAGCACTGCCACATCATACTAGGTCAGTCTGCCAAGAGAAGAAATTCTCCTCTCTCTGCCATCCACCCACTCCAGACACAGCCCATGCTGGTACTGCGTGGCATCTCCAAAGGAATTCAGCTCAGGGGAGGAAAACAGCATTAGAAACAAGGCAACATGCTTTTGTTTCAGTAGTTATATGCTGGAGGATGGGTAGTGGGGGTATTCTGTGGCTAGGTTTTCAGATGAACAATCCACACACTGTGCAGGGCCCACCCCGTGTCAGCAATGTGGAGGAGTTGGCTTGTCTAACAACCAAGCAAGGCCACAAAGTGACAGCACTGGCTGTTTTGATCAATTCCATTCAGCTGCAGATGTGGGTAGGGATGAGAGATGGGCAGCAAGCTCTACAGCAGAGCAGAGGCTACCAGAGACAGCCCCTATAGCCCCCAAAGCTCCATCATTAAGGGTTGCCTTGATTTGGGGGAGCTCAAGAAAGAGCAATCTTGGCTTTATAGAGTTTAGTTTCTAGGCTTTTTCTTTGTAAAGCTAACTAGCCAGTGTCCACACTGGAGCTGCTCCAGATTCATCCCAGGAACTTGTCTCCAATTCCTAGCAAGATCCACAAGCAAGTCACAGACTGCTCTGCACAGCCAAGAGGCCTACACATCTGGAGAGAGCCAATATCAATACAAGATCCAAAGTGGCAGCCGTGTGAGTCTAGTTCAGTAAAACAAACAAACAAGGAGTCCTGTGGCACTTAAAGACTGACAAATATATTTATCGCATGAACTTTTATGGGAGAAAATCCCACTTTGTCAGACACTTTGAAGATTTTCTCCCACGAAAGCTCATGCGATAAATATATTTGCTAGTCTTTAAGTGCCACAGGATTCCTTATTTGTTTGTGTTAATATCAATCCAACACAAGATGGCACTATTTCATTCACATGAATGCAGTAAATGCAGGAGCAAATGGGGATACTCAGAATCAGTGCTTTTTTAAAATCTTTGTCTGGTCAGGGGTGGTGGACCTGGCAAATAAAACAAAGTCAGCTCTGGGGACTCCGAACTCTGAGCGGGGTGAGCAGCACGCCACTGACAGAAATAGGCCAACCCCATTTAGTTACAAACCAAGGTAGAGTTGGCCAGTGCACTTCCATCGATACAACAGCTAGGAGGGGCAACTCCCAGCTCAGGGAGATGTATGCATGCTGACTCTGCTATGGCTAATTCACATGCAGTGAGACAGGCTAGTTACCCAAGTACATGCCCAGACTCCAAGGCCATAAGGGACTACCTTGGTCATCTGTCTGACTTGCACCTCTCAGTTCCTTTGCCTGCTCACTCCTGTTACAGACTTACAATTTCTGGCTGAATGAGAATCTACTGTGTATAGGGCCAGGTGGGATTGGACTCAGGCAGCAGCATAGCTCAAGCAGAGTTAGTTTATGTGCATCTGTCTGGGCTGGGAATTACACCTATCTGTTGTGTAGAGATCACCTTATCTAGTCCTTTAGGGTTTCCAGTCACGTAAGCCAAAGCAGAAATGATTTGCAACTTTGTTCAGGGTCCTGCCATGTATCCAGCTGGATAAAGCAGAGTTGTGTGGGTGTGTCTGGAGCAAAGCACCAGAGAAGCAGAATCTAAGTGCATCAACATCAATATCACTGTAGTCTGTGTGCACACACTTGCTAGGAAACTTCAGGATGGGACTGACTACAGAAGCATTATGAGCTGGACATAAATCACTGGACTATGACAACATTTTCTTCCTCAGAACTCTGACACCTCGCCCCAGAGCAGATCCCCACCTCCATCACTAGGAGGTGTGGGTTACAGATGCCCCATTCCAGCACCCAGACTTCTGCAGTGAGTCAATGATCCAGAGCAGCTTGCAGGCTGTGACATTTAGACCAGTGCATGAGATGGATGTAGACAACTGTGGCTATGACTGCGCTTAACAGACTGCACATGAACAAAAAGGGTTAAATCACGCTGTTCCATGCAATGAACTGTACCATAAAACATGAACTAAGAGGGATGGGGACAGGGTGGGGAAAGCAGGACAGCCAGCTCCCCATCCTGTGGGTCCCCTACACACATGTGGCTTTGACCCTTTCATGCCAGTGGGATAGCTTGCACAACAGGCTGATTAGCATCTCCCAGCAGGAAATCAGAACTGCTGGGACATTACCCCTCCATGGCTTACAGGCCTACGATTAGCCATGGACAAGTGGAACAGTGCAGGAGATCAATACCTGTTGTGAATGAGGAGAAGAGTCTAGTAGTTCCCTGTGCAAGAGACATGTAGCAGGACCAGCTGAGATACAGCACTACGGGGATCCAGACCATAATAACTATATACCTGGAGAATGGAAAAGAGGAATTCATTTGAGCAAATTCATAAGCCTTTGCCATGCTCTTGCAAACTCAGGGCCTGTACACACCACCACCCATATCAGCATAATTGACTAAGCCATCCCAAAGTGACATAAATTACACTGACCCAAGCACTGGTGTACACAACACTATGTTAGTGGAAGAACTTCTCCCACTGATACACCTACCAACACTCAGGGAGGGGGGTTATTATGCCGACAGACGAGGCCTCCCATTGGCACAGAGCATTGTCACCAGACACGCTACAGACAGTGGCTAAAGTAAAATTTGACGGATGCTGGAACCCTTCTAATCTCTGGGCACCCTGCCAACTCCCTCCCCCTCCCCCCCTTTCCTGGCCAGAGCTGCTCCCTGGCCTGGCTGCTTCCACCCCAAGCACAAATCTGAGCATGCTCAGGGCAGGAGATCTGAAAACTCGCCCAACCTGGCCACAGCACCCAGGGTGTTTCACCAGATTTTTCTATTTTTCAGGGCCCCAGAACTGTGTTCTGATGCATTCTGGCTTACCTTAACCCCTGGCTACAGATGCACAGCTGCTGCACATCTTGTGTAGCCCCAGGGCCATCGCTGCCCTGAAAAGAGGGTTGCAGCCAGGGCCCAGGCCCCCCCACCTCCTGCACAGCCCCATCCCCAGACCTGATCCAGGAGCTGGATTGGGCTTCTCCCACTGGCAGCCTGGCCCAGATCCAGCCCCCACCGCTGCCAGGCAGTGGCAGTCAGCCTAGGTCCACTGCAGCCCCTGCTGCTGCAGGGGTAGGGCTGGAGACAGGTGGGGCTGAAGCCTTGTGAGCCCAGTGCAGCCCCTGCTGCTGCAGGGCCAGACACAGGTGGGGCAGCAGCTCCGTGGGCCCAGTCTGGCCCCTGCTGCTGCTGGGGCAGGGTCAGAGATGAGTGGGGCTGAAGGGGCAGCAATGCCCCTGCTTAGCCCTGTCCTTCCTTATTACAAACAGGTCACAAACTTCAGAGGGCTATTTGGACAGCTGTCCCACAGCTTTGCCTTGAAAGAAGCCGCAATGCTGGCCCCAAAGCCAGTGTTCCAGCTGGTCCACATGTCACTTCCAGACAGGGATCAGGGAAGCCAATAAAAATGATTTAGGGATGCGCTTTAGGAGGCACCCATTCTACATCCTGAAGGAGAGGCTGCTATGCAGGAGAGTTGTGGCTAGGGCAGTGGGTGATTATGGCAGAGACTCAGCCGCTCAGTTTCTAGGTCTCCTGCTTTCCATCCTAGGGGTGCTATGGAGGAAGCACCTCACACTACTCTTCAGCTGCTCTCCTTTGCCTAATCTCAGGAGGAGCATGGTTTGTCTTCAAAGCACATCTCCCCAAAGGTCATCAATACAAGTTAGGTGGTAAGGGACAGGGCAGAGAGCTAGCAATGTTTGGATGCTCCATGCAACTCCAGATGGGAGGCCCCTTGTTATCAGGGCTCAGTCCATCACAGAGTCACCACACTGAACAGGTTTTCCCTACTAGACACCAGGAGCTCCCTGCATTCCAGCAAGGAAGAGTCCATCCAACAGGTCCCCTCCCCTTTCCCTGGTGACACAGTCTCACAATGGATGTCTAGATGGAGATTCTGCTCTTGGACAAGCCTAAAAGTAGAAGTCCTGATGGAGGGGTCAGATCTGCTGCAAGCCCCCTTTGGATGACACTTACCATGCTGTTTTTGAGAGGGACTCTATGAAATCTGAATGGAATAAGCGAATCGGCCGGTCCACAGGCTGATGCACCCACTCATCATATTTCTCCCCCAAATGGCCCACCTGCCAGAGCAATGGTTTGCGCCAGTCCACGAGATCCTAGGGGAGCAGAGAACAGTGTACAAGACCTTTTAAAACCCAGTTGCTATGTTCTTTTACATTCCTCACCTAACACAGTGCTTTACAGTTGTTAATGGTCGAGAGCCATATTGCCCATGGGACATCATGGTGAGCCAGATAGCCTATTCAGCCAGCAAACAATAGTCTGTCCCTGTACTAACACAGCAGCACTTCACCTGCTTTACACAGGCCCCAAGGTTAAGATTACTACATTAATATGAGCTAGGACAGGGAGCCAACAGGTTATGCAAAAACAAAAACGCTAATGTCACGTTACAGAGTAGACTGTGCTGTATGTGTGAAGACTCAGTTAGGATCAGGTAAGTAAGAAAGGACGTCTCCCCTAGAGAAAAAGCTATGGGTTTTTTCAGTGCTGAGGATGCAGGAGAGATATCATATTGCTTGCTGAATGAAGGCAGGACAGAACCACCTCACAGTATCTGAGAGCAGCTCAGTTTAATACTGCATCATTTACTGAGCTGCTCTGTGGGTCAGAAAACATTTTGCAGCATTAAAATCTAGATGCATCCAGGTGCTCTTTTTTGGGTAAGACACTGTATTTACTTGCACTGCAATACAGAGACAGAGATACAGACACTGCCTCTTCTTCTTCTCCCACCTTGTAGTCAGAGACCGGCACTGGGTATGGTCCCTGTGACACCCTGGCTCCCTAAGTTATACAGTGAAGCCCTGGGAGTCCATGGAGGTTTGTGTAGCTGAAAGAACATAGAATAGCAGCTTTTAAAATGGAATAAGAAAGTGAGCCCCCCAGTTGGCACCATGCCCCTCATGTGACAGACCCTCCAGAGTTTGAAGGCAAGGGTTGCTGTAAGGGTGGAGCAGGAGGTTTCAGCAGATGAGTGGGGGACAGGGAAGACTGGCCCTTTTGAGGGGGGTATGATCAAAAGTGCTCAGTGGGTGCTGGCCCAAAGTTAGCAGAGGCAGAGTTCATTGGAGGTGGAGAAGCACTTTCAGTGGTCCCCACCCTCGATTTATCATAGGCCACCAACCACAGGAGACATAATGGCTGGCTTATTTGGGTTGTGGCTGGCTGCCCAGGTTCCCTTGCTGGTCCTGTGTGCCTGGAGGTGCCAGGTATGGTAAACCCTCCAGTGTCACACTAAAAAAACAACCACCACAGGAACTCAGCAATGCTGTGCTCACTGTCAATCAGGTCATCCTCGTGCAGCCCTGGAAGAGAACAGGAAGCACTTGGGGGACTGGTTGGACCAGCTACTCCAGGCAAGGAAGGATTGAAGATACTGAAGAGTACCCAGAGACTGGCCAAGAGCAGGCAAGGGGCGTTCGTGCGCTGGATCTGTTGGGGGCTACTGCACTAATGGGTGACTGTTGATCAGGGGTCTCAAACACGTGGCCCGTGGGCTGCATGCTACCACTAAAGCTCTTTATCTGCAACCCACAACGACATTATCGTTACCGATATCTGCAATATCATTGTATGAAAAAGTTTCAGTGGTGCTGCCCTTGGGCTAATGTACTAATCCTCACACACCCCTTGTGGTGATTTGAGTTTTGGACCCCTGCTGTAGATGACAGATTACTGGGAAGATGGCCTAAGTGTGACTGTGAGTTCCAGTGGGTCGTGCATGGGGGACAGCTGTTGAAGTGCCTGTTCATACCCAGATTTGAATGTTAACCTCAGGACACCAAACAGATTTGCAGAGAAGCAACCTGTGCCATCGAAGGGTACACCTACATGGCCAAATAAAAAACCACCCCAAATCCTGTTGCAACCAGTGTCAGAGCTCATCCTACTCAGGCTCTTGCTCAAGCTGCCCTTGCTGCATTTCAGAGTCCGAGGGGGAATGGCTGTGCTATTTTTAGCCCTTGACTGTGAGCCTGGGGCAGTTGACCTGTGCTTGGTTTTAGTTTTTTAAAAGGTAGATGTGCCCAGAGAGTGCTGCAAGTCAAGATGGCAGGTTTGCCTCCAAAGCAGCAGCCTCAACCAGAGTCTCCTTTTTCCACCTTAGGATATGGAGCTGGGTAGTCTGGAGCTCTCTTGAAGGCACAGCTTGGTGCCAAGCTCCAGGTATGCTACACCCACAGGGTTCCAGACAGGGGTTAAAGTATAATTTGACGGGCCCTGGAACCCTCCTAAATTGGCAGGCCGCCCTCACGCCAGTGCGGGCACCCCTCACACACCCCAGCTACTGCCCCCCAAACGCCTGCCCCCCACCCCAACTACTGCCCCAGACCCCGTCTCAGCAATGACCCCCCAATGCTTTCCCAACTCCCTGGCCGTGCCATGCAGATTTTCCCCCCCTGTCTCGGGATGACCCCATCCCCTGCACCCCTTCCCTGCCAGGCAGACTTGCCTGTCTCTGAACCATGGATTTCTATAACACACCCCCCACATCCTCCCGAATTTCCCAACCCCCACCAGTTGTCAGCTATAACAGTGTTATACCAAATTAGTGAGCTGCCCCCTAAACCTCCCCCTACGCCACCCCCAATTTCAAGTCCTGGGGTAAATACTGCCCCGACCCTCCTTACCTGGGCACCATGCCACTGGAGTAGCCCCAGTCTGGGCTGAGGCTCCGGCCTGAGCCTGATCTCACTGAGCATGCTCACAGGCTCTGAGCATGCTCGGTCAGAACAGGCTCAGGCCGGAGCCTCCCCTGCCTCCTGGGACGTGGTGGAACACCATTCTGGGGCCTGCTATTTTTAGGGGCTCTGTGCGGGACCCCCTAAAAATAGAAAATGGAGCTGGAATGCCATGTTCCAGGGCCTGCTATTTGTAAATGGTGGGCCCCGAAACCCAGCGTTCTGGCTCCATTTTCTATTTTTAGATGACCCGGAACGCTGACCCCTAAAAATAGAGGGCCCCGAAACAGCATTCTGCCACATTCTGGCATACTTTAACCCCTGATTCCAGGACTCCTCAAACAAGTCCTTCCATCCAGTCCCTCTCATGGCTATCTAGGGGCTCTTCCATCCACATCCTGCTCCACCGACACAGAGCCCACTATGCTGCAAACAAGGTACATGCAGCATACTCAGGGAGATGTCTCCATGCACAGACACCCAGTACATCTGGCTAGGTCGTGGAATCTGCTTGTGTCCCCCTGAGGTACTCAGAGTTAGCTGAGGCAGCTTGATTGGGCAGTGTAAGTGCATGTCCTTCCCTCTGCACCTCACAGCATCAGAGTTTCTCTGGGTGGCACTGCCCTTCCCCACGCAGCACCAGTTTCATGCCTTAGCCAGCTCTATTCACCTTTGTGTTGTCTGAGTCACAACAAGGAAGCACAAGTGATTACATGGTGCCAGGTGGGACGTGGTGGACGCCCTGTGCACATCACTGAAGCCAAATGAGACGCTAACCCTATCTCCCAGAAACATCAGGGTGAGCCAGATAACTTGCTGTGCTCGTGTGCAAACACAGCAATGCCTCAGGTGCTTTCAATGGGCTCAAGGTGAAGTCTGCTGAAATCACTACCTGCCAGAGAGTGTTTCCAGGCATCAGAATCCTGACAGGTCAAGGGAAAAAGGGTGCCAACAGTGGCCAAAGATGTTCCGTTTTAGAGACATTGGAGCAATCAGCAGCCAACAAGACTTAGAAGAACCTCCTCTAGTGACCATTAGATTAGATTCAGAAACCCCAAGGAGAAGAAAGGCGCATTAACTACAGTGTGTAGTTCCTTGACCAACAGTTGCAAATAGTTGCCAGTGCATTTCCTGAAAGGACAGGGTTTGTCCCCTGACCTGTAGCTATAACAGTGTCACCCATTTAGGACCTGGCAGATAGACCCAATCTGAAGGGCACTAAATTCCCCTCACTGCTGAGTGACAACCAACACTCCACACCTCTTTGTTTCTGAGATGGTGATGGTGGTCCACTCTAAAAAGAAGCCACTCCAGATGCAGGTGGAGCAGAGGGAACTATGGGACTAACAGCAGAGGGCTGAGTCTGCATCAGTTGAGGGAGTTGGTTAATGAAGCTGCCTGGCTGTTGAGTAAAACCCCACAGCCCTGACTGTGTAAAAGGTGAGTCGTAATCTAGGGAGATTAAATCACCTTGTCCCTCCCAGGCCTCAGAAAAGACACAGTTCCTCAGCTATGCACTGCCCAAGGACGTCAGAGTGCAGTGGTGACCACAGAGCATCCAGGTCCAGGTCATATTGGGAGCTGTCTGCTTATCTGAGGAACTAGAGTGTCCCATAGCTGCTCATGACAGCCTGCTTGCGACATTCACCAGCGGCTCCCCGGCAATGTTCCCTCTCAGGGGAGCGGGCAGCTGAGCAACTCCTGTTGCTCACTGCACTCCCCCCCCCCCCGCAGGGCTCACTGCGCAGACCCCCCCACTCCCACTTGCCCCCCCCCGCTCCCGGCAGCATCCCCCCCGCTTGCCCCCCCTGCTCCCAGCAGCATCCCCCTGCTCCCGCTCCCGGCGGCCCCCCCAGCCCCCTCAAACTTACCTTGGGGCTGGACTGGAGCCGCACGGTCCAGCCATAACTCCTGGGACAGAGAAGCACTACGGAGCATGCTCAGATTTTCTGGGCATGCTCTGTTAGAGCTTCTATGGGCGGGAGTTTTCAAAACTCCCTGCTCCACAGGAGCTCTCAGCTGGGACTCTGGCTGCCGGCCATGCGCTGCCAGCAGCCTTCTCTGCACTGGCAGCTGCAGGAGGCTGCGCTGCAGCACGCCAGCGCAGCTTAGAGGGAACATTGCGGTCCCCGGGCTGAGCCACCTCATCAGCAGCTTTGATGCCCACCTCCAGCAGCAGCAGTTGCAGCACTGCCTTTCAGACTCTCCCAAGGCCTTGCTGTCTCTTTTTCCAGATGAGACAGGGGTGTGTTATTGCCATTATACAAGGTGCTGGTGAGACCAACTTGGGACCACATGCAGTTCTGCATGCCCACATCTAAGAAAGACCCACTCAAACTGGAACCAGTGCAGAGAAAGGCTAGGATAGTCTGAGAAATGGAAATACCTCACAAGGGGAAACTCGAAGATTTTATGTAGCCTAACCAAATGAAGGCTGAAGGGAAATACAAATGTTCCTTATAAATACATCAGAGGGATAAATACCAGGGAGGGAGAGGAGCTATTTAAATAAGGGCCAGTGAAAACACAAGAATAAATAGATATAAACTGGCCATCAACAAGTTTAGACTTGAAATTAGACAAAGGTTGCTATCCAGAGAGGTTCTGGAACAACCTCTCGAGGGAAGCAGTGGCGGCAAAAACTTTAACTGGATTAAAGATTGAGCTTGATAAGTTTATGGAGGGGATGGGCTAACTAATGGGATGGTCTACAATGGCACATGGCCCTTTGGTGACTGCTGGTAGCAAAAACCCCCAGTGGCTGAAGACAGGACACTAGATGGGGAGTTACTACAGAGAATTCTTTTCCTGGTGTCTGCCTTCTGGGTCTTGGCTGTGGGCTTGATGTCCAATTGATGGCCATCTTTGGGGTTGGAAAGCAATTTTCCCCTAATGTCAGATCAGCAGAGACCATGGGGTCTTTTCACCTTCCTCTGCAGCATGGGGCATTTGTACATTTAAACTAGAATAAATGATGAATTCTCTGTAATGTGAGGGCTCCGAGCTATGACTTGGGAACCTCAGGAACAGAACTGGAGGTTAGGATCTATTACAGGAGTAGGTGGATGAGGTTTTGTAGCCTGTGTTGTCCAGGAGGTCAGACTAGATGACTACAATGGTCCTATCTGACCTTAGAGTCAATGAGTCTATACAGGGACCAATAGGTATACACCGATCAGAGCAATCCCGGGGGGAGGAAGAGGGACAACCACCTTGGGCCCCACAGACCCCCCCCCCCGCCCTGCTATCATCCATCCCTCTGCCTTCAGCACAAAGCCGAAGGCAGGGGGGTGGGCAGGAGGCCCTCCCTGTTTTCAGGGCAGAACAGCCAGCCCAGGGGCAGGGTGAGCTGGCCCAGACGTTCCATGCTGGGGGCGAGGAGGGCCAGCCCAGAGACAGGCTGGGAGAGCAGAGCCCAGCCTCTGGCCTGGCCTGCCCCAACCCCAGGCTGGACTGGCCTACCCCCAAGGGTTGGAGTGGCCAGCCCAAGGGAGGGGCAGCAGCAGGGGGCCAACTTGTGCATTGGCCTGCCCCATCTCTCCCAGCACAGGGGAGGTCAAAGGGGTCCCTCCCAGTCCAATTCATTCTGGGCCCCATCTGCAAGTCCTCTGAGCATTCCCTGTACCATCTAGCCCCTTATCCACAGAATGCTCAGAATTACCAGACTTGACGTTTCCAAAGAAACAGTGTAGCTATTTATTGCATGAGTTTTCAAGGGAGAAAAATCCCACTTCCTCAGATGCTTTGAAGAATCACCTGATGAAGTGGCATTTTCTCTCACGCAGGCTTATGCGATAAATTCGCTAGTCTTTAAAAGTGCCACCAGACTCCTTGTTTGTTTTGCTGGACTAGACTAATACAGCTACCCCTTTGGAACCTTGAAATGCACAGCACCTAGATCTATTTATAGTGACAACAACGAGGGAATTTATGATCCAAAACAGAGATTCAAGTGATAGCAAATATGAATATTGGCAACCTATGGTTACATGCAAAACAAAAATCAACAACATGCTGTCCAGAAACAGAACTGAACTCCCAGATTTTCCTCCTGTCTAAAATCCAGTGAGGTAGCTGTGTTAGTCTAGTTTAGTAAAACAAACAAACAAACAAGGAGTCCTGTGGTACTTAAAGACTAACAAATTTATTTTTGGCATTAACTTTCGTGGGAGTAGGATTTTCTCCCATGAAAGCTCATGCAAAAAATAAATTTGTTAGTTTTTAAGTGCAACAGGACTCCTTGTTTGTTTTTTTTCCTGTCTAAAGAATCTCTGGGATCCCTTTTCATGAAGCAACCTTCCCGCCCTTTTACTTCCTCATGAAGGATCCCGGGGTGTCCTTTTTACCTCCCAAATACATCAGAACAAATCTCTGATGTGATGTGCTCAAGATAGGGGTTACCCCCTCTATTTACCTCTTCCCTTTTTTTGTGAAGTCCTCTCTTGTTCTTCATTAGCATTTGACTTCAAAAGCCAACGGTTGCCCACTGTGAATCAGACAATGCTCAGTTTACATGTAAATAGATGGGGGAGGGGCAGGGGCAGAGCTCTTGTCAGAAAGAAAACCTGCTTTTCACCTTTACTGGTGGCCAGTACTTAGATACAGCAGGCAAGAACGGCCTTTTCACTTTCTATGCCTACCAGTTGTACATGAATTTCACAACAGTACTGATGACCACGTGACTTCGGCTTTCAGTGACCTCACAGTTCTCAACCTTTTGTGAGTCTTGACACACTTGGCAGCATATTGCAACTCACTATCCCACTCTCTGCTAGCCAAATCCAGCCACCTCCCTGGCTCTCTGCAACATACTTATAGCTTTGTGGTGACACACTAGTGTGTCCCAATACAGTGGTTGAGAACCACTTCTTTGGTAAATCAAAATGTACACACCAGACCCAGGGTATTCCTGGAACCCTTATGCAGTGACAGGCAAGTGAATTGAAAAAATTCCCATTCTTCTTCGAGCGCTGCTTGGATACATTCAGTATCAGGTGTCTATGTGTCACAGCACACAACTGGCCAAAACTCTCTAGCCGTAGCCCGTCAGGACAGGGCTGGTGGCCACCATCCCCTGGCCACCCTGCGGCTATATATATGGCCTCAGCCCTGCTCCTCCTCAGTTCCATTTTTTCCGCCCACAGAGATGGTTACGGAACAGCCTGTTCTTCAAGCGCTGCTCGGATGCATTCAGTATTAGGTGTCTCTGTGCCGGAGCGCCGGATTGGCTGGAAAAACTTTTGTCCTAGCCTGTCAGAAGAGGGGAGGCGGCCACCACCCCTCGCGCCACCCGCGGCTACATATACGACCACCTCCCCGCCCCCTCCTCAGTTTCATTTCTTCCGCCTTGCGCGTCGGGTCTGGAATGTCCGCTCCTTGCTACTGCAAGCAGCCTATCCCTTGAGATCAGCTTTCGCCGACCAGGAGAATCTACTGTGGAATTAGTTCCACTTCAAGAGCCTTCCGTCATTTGACTGAAGCTTACAATCATGCCAGGGTTCAAACCCTGTGCCGAATGTGGCAAGGCCTTCCCGAGGGACGATCCTCACAGGAAGTGCCTCAGCTGTTTGGGCAAAGACCACATGGTCTCGGTGTGTTCCATCTGTCTCTCCTTTAAACCCCAGACCATCAAGGAGAGGTAACAGAGACGCTGTGCCCTAGCCACGGAGGAGGCACAGCACCCCTCACCCAAAGCCTCGGGTTTGAGCCCGGCCCAGAGATCCAGCTCGGCGCTGGCACCTGCACGCCACTGTGCCACCAGTGTCCGCCACCGCTGCACCACCTCAGTGCTGACTCTGGCACCGCGGCACCACCCCGGCACTGTGGCACCGACCGGGGTCGCCATCAACCAGCCCGGCACCATTGGCACCGGGCTCACCTCGGCACCGACGGAGGTCGCCCTCAGGCAGCCCGGCACCATCAGCACTCGGCTCACCCCGGCACCGAGCTGTGTCACCTCCGGTGCCGACGACCCGGCATAGCCCGGCCTCACCGGTGCCAACTTCACCTCGGCACTGGCTAACCCCACCATCGGCACCGCAGAGCCCAGTGCCGATGGTACGGGAGTCCTCCCATCTGAGCAGTCCTCCTTTCCCCAGCAAGGACTTGCCCGCAGCCCATGCGGGAGAGATTCTTGTCCCTTCCACACCGGAGACAATGGAGGCAGCACAGGGCCTGCTGCTCCTCCTGACTCCCCCTGCCCCACCCATGGTTAGAAGGGGCAAACTGGCCTTCTCGTCAAAGGCCTGGGCTCAAAAGGGACGTTCACCCTCTCCCCCCGCTACGGAGGTCAGCGTTACCCCACCGCTGGCACAGGGCTGGGAACCCCGTCCCCTGGTTCTAGCCCGGAAGAAGGGACGTCCATAGGCTCTAAACGGCCCCTGCGCCGAACAGTGTCACCTTTCCGCTTCCAGGCACAGGAATGGTCCCCTAAGGGAACTCCATCCCATCCCTGACGAATCCCTGGTGCCGTGCTGTCTCCAGCACCGGAGGCCTTTACGGGAAACCTCTCAGCGCACTTCGACCTGCTGTGCCAAGCTATGGCCCACCTGGGCATGCAGGTGGAACCCCTGAGTCTTCCCCCCGATACCCTGTTCGGGCTGGCGTTCGCCGTCACAGAGCCTTTAGCAATCCCACCCCACTCAAGCGTATGGGACCTTGCACGCTCCTGGTGGCAACCCCCATGCTCCGTCCCACCGGTCTCGGATACAGCAAGCATGAAGTATAGGGTACCAGAACTGGACTACCCCTCACTTGCTGGCCACCCGGTTCCCCCTCGGGACCCCCTTTCCTCCTCTAGAGAATAGAGAAATAGACCTGCTGGGCCGCAAGGTGTATTCATTATCAGCCCTTCAATTGCGGGTGGCTAACAACCAGGCCATAACCAGCAGGTACCTACTGGATATCTGGGAATCACTTGGGAGATTCAAGGACATGCTCCCACCCGAGGCTAGGGATGACTATGATGCCTTCCTGGAGGAAGGCAACATGGTCTCACGGGACCTTCTCCTCTCTGCCCGCGATGCGGTGGACACTGCTGCCCGGACCATGGCGTCGGCAGTTACCCGCTGCAGGGCAGCTTGGCTTAGAGAGGCCAGAGTGGCCCTTAATGCACAGCAGGCGGTCTTGGACTTCAGGGCTCTGGGAGCGCGGGTGAAGGAGTTTGGAGCACAGGTGGTGGTCTCCTCGATTCTTCCGGTCAAGGGTAGAGGCCTGAGCAGAGACAGATGCATCCTGGAGATGAACGTTTGGCTGCGAAGATGGTGTCGTCAGGAGGGCTTTGGCTTCCTCGACCATGGGTTGCTGTTTCAGGAAGAAGGACTGCTAGGCAGAGATGGACTCCATCTTTCGAGGAAGGGGAAGAGCGTATTTGGACGCAGACTGGCTGACCTAGTGAGGAGGGCTTTAAACTAGGTCTGAAGGGGGAAGGAGACCAAAGCCCACTGGTAAGTGACTATGTGGGAGACCAGGGGGATGGGATGGAACTTGGGGGGTGCCGGGACTGTAACTACAGGGATAGAAGAGAGGATAATTGGAACATGCGGGGGGAATCAAATAACTTTCTTAGATGCTCTAATGAAGCCCTAATGCCTGAGGCAGGTGGGGGAGGTCAACACCAAAAGAAAATCCAGGGAGGTAGATACAATAGAATTGAATGTCAAAATGGGAAAGTAGGGCAATCAGCTGGGTATCTTAGGTGCCTATACACAAATGCAAGGAGCCTGGGAAACAAGCAGGAGGAATTGGTAGCACTAGCGCAGACAAAGAACTATGACATGATTGGGATAACAGAGACGTGGTGGAATAGTTTGCATGACTGGAGCTCTGCAATAGATGGGTATAGACTGTTCAGGAAGGACAGGCAGGGAAGGAAAGGGGGAGGAGTAGCACTATATGTAAAGGAGCTCTATGACTGCTCAGAGCTCCATTATGAAAGTGGAAACAAGCCAGTTGAAAGTCTGTGGGTTAAGTTTAGAGGGGAGAGCAACAAGGGGGATGTTGTGGTAGGTGTCTGCTACAGACCACCAGATCAGAAGGAGGAAGTGGATGAGGCATTCTGTGTACAACTAACAGAAGTTTCTAGAGCACAGGCCCTGGTTCTCATGGGGGACTTCAATTACCCTGACATCTGCTGGAAGGCCAATACAGCAGTGCACAGGCAATCCAGGAAGTTTCTGGAGAGTGTTGAGGACAACTTCCTGGTACAAATGCTGGAGCAACCGACGAGGGGCCTTGCGCCTCTCGATCTGCTGCTCACAAATAGAGAAGAATTTATCAGGGAAGTAGAGGTCAATGGCAGCCTGGGTAGCAGTGACCATGAAATGATTGAGTTCAAGTTGATGATTAAAGGAAAGAAGGAAAGAAGCAAAACACAGACCCTGGACTTCAGAAAAGCAGATTTTGTCTCCCTCAGGGAACTGATGGGCAGGATCCCTTGGGAGGCTGATCTGAAGGGGAAAGGTGTCCAAGAGAGTTGGGTGCATTTTAAAATAACCCTGCTAAGGGCACAGGAAGATACAATTCCGATAAGGAGAAAGCACAGCAAATGTGGAAGGCGCCCACTGTGGCTTAACAGAGAGCTCTGCACTGAGCTGAAGCATAAAAAGGACGCTTACAGGAAGTGGAAGCTAGGACAGATGACTAAGGAGGCATATAAAGACATTGCTCGGGACTGCAGGGATAAAATCAGAAAGGCCAAAGGACAAATGGAGTTGCGACTAGCAAGGGATGTGAAGGATAATAGGAAGGGGTTCTACAAGTATATCAATAACAAGAA
This sequence comes from Podocnemis expansa, assembly GCA_007922195.1. Lineage (NCBI taxonomy): Eukaryota > Metazoa > Chordata > Testudines > Podocnemididae > Podocnemis > Podocnemis expansa. The sequence continues at coordinate 3,169,433 of ML682104.1, forward strand.
GAGGATCAGGGATGGTGTAGGCCCCTTGCTGAATGGGGCAGGCATCCTCGTGACAGAGGATGAGGAAAAAGCTGAAGTGCTCAATGCTTTTTTTAGTTCAGTTTTCACAAGCAAGGTCAGCTCCCAGCCCACTACACTAGGTATGGGGGACTGGGGAGAAGAAGAGAGGCCCTTGGTGACAGAAGGTCAGGTTAGGGACTGCTTAAAGAAACTAGATGTGCACAAGTCCATGGGGCCGGATGAACTGCATCCGAGGGTGCTGAGGGAGCTGGCTGATGAGATAGCAGTACCGTTGGCCATTATCTTTGAAAACTCATGGCGAACGGGGGAGGTGCCAGAGGACTGGAAAAAAGCAAATATAGTACCTATCTTCAAGAAAGGCAAAAAGGATGATCCTGGGAATTACAGACCTGTCAGCCTCACCTCAATCCCTGGAAAAATCATGGAGCAGCTTCTCAAAGAATCCATCCTGAAACACTTGGAGGAATGTAGAGTAATCAGGAACAGTCAGCATGGATTTACCAAGGGTAAATCATGCCTGACCAACCTCATCGCCTTCTATGATGAGATGACTGGATTTGTGGATGCGGGAAGAGCCGTTGATGTGATATACCTTGACTTTAGCAAGGCTTTTGATACGGTTTCCCACAGCATTCTCATTGGCAAATTAAGGAAGTATGGGTTAGATGCATGGACTGTAAGGTGGATAGAAAACTGGCTAGAACAACGGTTTCAGCGTGTAGGAATCAATGGCTCCATGTCAAGTTGGCAGGCAGTAACAAGTGGTGTGCCCCAGGGGTCGGTCCTGGGGCCAGTTCTGTTCAATGTTTTCATTAATGATCTGGATGATGGGATAGATTGCACACTTAGTAAGTTTGCAGATGATACCAAACTGGGGGGAACAGTAGACACCCTAGAGGGCAGAGACAGGATTCAGGGAGACCTAGACAAACTGGAGCAGTGGGCCAAGAGGAATCTCATGAGGTTCAACAAGGATAAGTGTAAAATCCTGCACTTGGGACGAAAAAACCCCATGTACTGCTACAGGCTGGGGAGTGATCAGCTAAATAGCAGCACTGGAGAAAAGGACCTGGGAGTCATGGTGGATGGGAAGCTGGATATGAGTCAGCAGTGTGCTCTTGCTGCCAAAAAGGCCAATGGCATACTGGGCTGCATCAGAAGAAGTGTTACCAGCAGATCGAGGGATGTGATCATTCCCCTCTATTCTGCACTAGTGAGGCCACATCTGGAATACTGTGTCCAGTTTTGGGCTCCCCACTACAGAAAGGACATGGACAAATTAGAGAGAGTCCAGAGGAGGGCAACCAAAATGATCAAAGGGCTGGAGCACAAGCCCTATGAAGAAAGACTGAAGGAACTAGGCTTATTTAGCCTGCAGAAGAGAAGACTGAGGGGGGATTTGATAGCAACCTTCAACTACTTGAAGGGTTGCTCCAAGGAGGAGGGAGCTCGACTGTTCTCGGTAGTAACAGAGGGCAGGACGAGAAGCAATGGCTTCAAGTTACAGCTGGGGCGGTCCAGGCTGGATATTAGGAAAAACTTCCTTACTAGGCGAGTGGTGAAGCATTGAAATAAGTTGCCTAGGGAGGTGGTGGAATCTCCATCTCTGGAGGTGTTCAAGTCCCAGCTGGACAAAACACTGACTGGGATGATCTAATGGGAGTGGTCCTGCTTTTTTTGGCAGGGGGTTGGACTAGATGACCTCGTGGGGTCCCTTCCAACCCTATGATTCTATGATTCTATGACCTGCGTTTTGAAGGAGATGTTCTGTTCCCCCCTGAAACTCTCCCAGTGGTGGGCACAGCCCAAGATCCACGGGGGGAAGCCAAATATTTTGGCCTTCTCCCTCCCAGTCCCACCCCACCAACTTAAATCCCACTCTCCGGGCAGGTCAACCCCTTGCCTTTTGCTGTCGCATCCACGATGAACAGAAAGGTTTTCTTAGCCACCCTCAGGGGTGCGAGCCTCCTGGCTACCACTACCCACTTGGCTTAAGGGGACAAGACCTAAGACGCCACTAACCCCTCCTCCTTCCCTCATAGGGAGGAAAGGTCTGCCAGGCCCCTCCTAGGCCTGTCTTCATAGTCTTCTAGGCTTGCCTGACTAGCTCAGCAGACAGCGCATCAGGCTTTTAATCTGAGGGTCAAGGGGTCGAGCCCTTATCCACGCCTGATCCCTGCAGCATTGGGGGTTTGGCAACAGTGCTTCCCCTTAAACACTGACCCCGCCAATGAAAGCCACGCCTCCCCCATTGCAACAGTTTTCCTCCCTGAATGTGCCCCACCGCGTTCCCCACCCTAGCCCCCACCAAGGGATGGAGACACGTCTTGTTGTAGCCTTGCTTTGGCGGGGCTCCGAGATGTGCACGTCCGAAGATTCCCCCCAGTAGAACTGTGCAGTGATCATCACGCGTGCCCCAGGTAGGACCCCACGTACCCGGGTCGGGAGAAACAGGGGGGACATCCCTGGTCACACAGCTGCCCCCAGTGCTGAGACCGCAACCCTCCGGCAGGATTTTCATCCACACTCAAGAGGTCACCATCTATATGGGAATACAGATGCCTGGGATGCCATTACCAGGAAGGTGTATATAGAGTGGGGTATACCCCCGTATGAACTGTAGGTATGATCCATTCCTCCCCTCTCTCCTTCCCACCTCGCAAGAACCCCAGTTCTACCTCCAGATGATCAACTGGGAACTGGGGACCCACCCAACAATCTTCACTTTGGTTTATCACCTTCAGGGTCGCCCACGGTGCCCCAGGGCCAACAACGTATGACTGGGGACACCTAATCCCGAAAGGGGAACACCTTGCTGTGTTCCATACTTCGGGAAACGGTGCAGGGCCTACCCCTTCGAGTGCCATCGCACACTTAGTACCCGATATCCGCTGCCTTGGGGATGGCCATCTATGTTAGACGAAGGTCCCTCACTCTTGGGGACTTACATAGCCTATGCCCTTCGATCTTGCCCTGGCAGGGTGTAACACTCAACCCTTTCCCTCTCTTCTTTCCGCCCTGCCTACCTGCGTAACTGCCCACAATACCCAGCACAGCTCCTAGGGCCATCACTCCCTCCCCACATGCGTTGGCGGCATCTGGCATATTTGTGGTCTCTTCTCACCTTTCTCAAGGACCCCGTTGACATCATTGCTGTTCCCGTGGCATGATATGCAAAGAACCCCCTTCCTAGGCAACATATGACGGTTTCGGCGGTTCTCCTGCCCTTCTCTCCCCCGCCTATGGGCCCCCCCCAGGCGAGGACCCCGTTTGGTTCTCTGATGCCAGGGTGTCCTTCGAACTGGCAACTGCTCAACTTAGGCTCCCTTCACAAGCCAAGAAGGACCCTCCTTGGTATTTTTCCCTCAATACCATGTCTTAGAAATGCCTCCTTGACAATCCTGGCAGGCAAAATGGTAGAGCTACCCTCCAGACAAACACCATAGGTACTGAATCTGGAGGTTCTCTCCTGGCTGTCATTCGATCCCCTCAGTCACCTAGGGGCTCATTAGACAATAGTGAGAGATTCCTTCCACTTTCCCCCATTCTTCCCCACGCTCTAGTAAGAGCTCCAAAGGGCAAATCCAGCAGGTCTAGACTGGGGTGGGGGTCGGCTCCCTATATTCTAGCAGCCTATAGGCCTCCCCGTCAATTGTCAGGCCACATTGCAGACAGTATTCTCCGTACCTCTCCTGCGAGAGCCGGTCATAGGGCCAATTCAGTTGAATCATTCGCTTCTGCTCTTTGAGGTCATTAATTCACACCGAAGGCCCCGTCCTGCTTGACCTGACCCCATAGGCCATGGGCCGTGTTTTGTGGCCTTCTCAGCCAACCCCAAGCCACCTCGCGGTTATACCCTTACTTTCCCTTCGCTCAGACGGCCTGCGTAGCCACACTCTCCATGGCGGCCACTGCCCTTCTCCTTTTGCTTCATACGCAACTAGCAGCCACCAACCAGTCCATGGATAGGTGATCCTGGAAGCCTGCGGTGCTCTATGCCCTTCTTGCATCCCACCAAGACGCACCTACTCGGCTAGCCCTCTTGCTAGCCTTTGACATTCTCTTGTGCATCCATAGAACGCGTCCGAGGCCAACTTATCAGCCAGTTACATTCTGAGTTCCTCTTAGGCAGGGCACCCATGCAATCTGATCCAAGATTGCCTTTCCTTCCCCAACCCAGGTGACCTGGCCTGACCCTTATTCTTCAGCCTCGGTGGGTTCAGGCCTACCCTGTCCTGGCGGAACCTCAGCCCTTGCCCTCCGGGCCATCAGGCCCACTCGCAGTTTTTCCTTGGCAAGTGTCTTGCTGGAGGGTCTGCTTCACGGGGCTTGTCGCTGTGCTGAAGGTGGAAGTACCAACTCCACCCACCATCCATCAGCATGGCTAGTAGTCACCTAATACTGAATGCGTCTGAGCAGCGCTCGAAGAAGAACGGTGGGTTACCATCAGTAACCGTCCTTCTTCGAGATGGGCTGCTTGGATCCATTCAGGTCCCTCCCCTCTGTCCCCGCTTCTGGAGTTGACGACTCCAAGGAACTAAGAAGGGGGGGGGGGGAGGAGCCCATATATGTAGCCGCAGGTGGTGCGATGGGTGGTGGCCACATCCCCTCTTCTGACAGGCTAGGACAAAAATTTTTCCAGCCAATCCAGTGCTCCAGCACGGAGACACCTAATACTGAATAGATCCGAGCAGCCCATCTCGAAGAAGGGTGGTTACTGTAGCTAACCCATCTTTCTTGCTTTTGCAAGTGCCTGACTCTTTGCTGTTTTACGTGTATTTTTTACTGAAAGATCTGTTCTTCTTTGAGCGTTGCTCAGATACATTCAGAAATAGGTCTCTGTGCCACAGCGCTAGATTGGTAGGAACTTTTTGCCCGAGCCTGTCAGAAGAGGGCAGGCAGCCACCATCCCCCGGGCTACTCCGTGGCTATATATGTGGCCACCGCCCGGCCCCTCCCCAGTTTCATTTCTTCTGCCTTAGTGTCAGTTGTGGAACTGCCTGCTCCTTGCTTCGCAAGCAGCCTGTCTGTCGTTGCTGTATGAGCCTCTTGCCCAACTGGGAGGACCTATTTGTGGACTTAGTGCCACTGAAGGAGGTCTCCCTTTCCGGGCCGGAACACCACACTATGTTGTCTGCCATGTTGGGGTTTAAGCCCTGTGCCAAGTGCAGCAAGGCCTTCCCGTGGGACAATCCCCACAAGAAGTGCCTCCGGTGCCTGGGTGAAAGCCACATGGTCACCGCATGCTCCATCTGCCTGTCCTTTAAACAGAGGACAATCAAGGACAGGGAGCAAAGGTGCCGTGCCCTGGCCTCTGAGCAGGCCCAGCACTCCTTCCCAGAGGCTTCGAGGTCTCCTGTGGCATCATGTGCCAGGCGGCAGAGCCTGCTGCCCCACACCATGCTGAAAGGCAATGCAGGACCAGCTTGGTACCGACCTCGGTACCACAGCGCCGACGTAACCCCGCCTCTTCAACACAGGGCTGGCCCCGGGACCAGTTGGCCTCAGTACCGATCCTGATGACCCTGGTGGCAGTGGAGGCAGTGAGGGCGCTCCTCCTGCTGCCTAAACCCCCTTCTCCGGTGCCAAGTAGAAGGGGAAGCCGGCCTTCCTTTCGAAGGCCTGGGTGCTGCGCATACAGCACTGTTCACCTTCCCCATCACCAGCCGCAAGCCCCCAAACACCAGAGCCCGCTGTGAGTCCTGGTACCATGGAGCTGTCCCCGCAGCACCATATCATTCTGCCATCCCCGGTGCCGCCCTGAGAGTCTCGAGAGGTTTCCCCTGTTCCAGCCCGAGGGAAGGGGCTTCAAGGGGCTCCAAACGGCCTCAGTGCCGGCTCTCGGCGCCATCGCCTTTTTGCTACCGCCCCCCAGGAATGGTCCCCTCAAGAGGAAGCTCTACACTTTGCCGGCACCGGCCCACTCAGCACCAGTGAGAGCACTTAACCCAATGCCATGCTCACATACGGGCGACTTATCGGTGCACTTTGATCTTCTGCGCCATGTCTCAGCCCACATGGGCATGGAGGTTCAATCCTCCAAAACACCCTCCAACATCTTATTTGAGCCAGTGTTCTCGTCGGTGGAACCAGTTACGGTCTCCCTCCACCCTAACGTTTGAGACTTGGCCTCCTCCCTCTGGCAAAACCCGGGTTCCATCTCCCCGGTTTCGGATACGGCAGGACTCAAGTACAGAGTCCCAGGGCTAGAGTTCCCCTCACTTACCCATGGCCCAGTCCAACCTCGTGCAATGGTGGAGGCAGCCTTAGGGCCGGGACGGCCCCCCCCCCCCGATCACCTCCCAACAACGAGGGATGCCAGGGAGCTCAAGTTATTGGGCTGCAAAGTTTACTCTTCGTTGGCCTTCCAGTTGCGGGTGGCAAACAGTCAGGCCCTGACTAGTAGATACATGTTGGACGTGTGGGAGTCAATACACAAATTTAGACATCTACTCCCACTAGAGGCGAGGGAACTGTATGATGCCTTCCTGGAGGAAGGTAAAATAGCTTCCCAGGACCTCCTCCTTTCAGCTATGGCCTCGGCCATAACCCTGGGCCACGCAGCCTGCCTATGGGAAGCCAGAGTGCCCCTGGCCTCACAGCAGGTGGCCCTCAACCTGCCCTTTGGAGGTGACGCCCTCTTTCCAGAGGAGACCTCGGCCATTTTGGGTACTGCCTGCAACCCCAGGGGAGAACCGAAATATTTTGGCCTCCTCCAGGCGGGGCCTCTTCCATGCCCTCCAGCCCCATAAGGCCTGATAGTAAGTTGCCTCCGCTCCCCCAAACAGCTACTGGTGAGGACTCGGTCCTCGTCACTACAACTTCAGTTCGAATCCCACTTGGGGGACCCTCCTGGCAAGGCCCCTCTCCTCAGCTCCAAGGAAGCTCTCGACCTGTTAGTCAGCAGTATTGGTTATAATCACCTTCTCCAAACCGTGGCGAAGTACCCACTGTTGTGGGACTCTCCCTCTGAGAAATGACAGATAGTCCTTCTCCCTCTTTCTTTCCTGGTGAGAATGGGCGGTTCACAGGCAAGGCAGCCTCCTCCCCTTCGGTTAGGACTAGGGCATAACCCATACTCACACCCCTTCGTCTGACCTTAATGCCCTGAGAGGACTTTACCCTCTCACTACCCAACCCTCCTTGCCCACCATGGAGGGCAGAATGGAAGCCTGCCATTTGAACCCATGCAGGCAGCCAACAGCCAGCAGTCCTGGCCCCCAGGAGGCTATCACGCCTCTGTATTCGACACACCGCCAAGGGGAAAAGCCCCACTTTCCCCTTTCCGCTTCCTTGGGCAGGAACCCTACTACCCCCAGTGGGACACATACAACGTTCATGGAACACACTCCCAACATCGGAGATTGTATCACCCACTGTTACCCACCCGAACCAAGCGGAGCCTCCCCTCGTGGGGTCATTTTCATATCAGGAGCTACACTCCCGCACGCTTCCCCATGAACGAAGCCCTATCATTCTGCCTCCCCACGCTGACTGTCGGTGAACTCTCTATCGGGTCCTGCCCCTTTATCCACAGTATGAATGAGCTTGCCACCTTGTCCATCCCTCCCTTACAACCAGCAAGACTAGCTGGTGTTTAATCATCGCTCCCACCCAATTGACCCTCATTCGGGTTGTGGGCATATGCTTCCAATTCGAAACACCCAAACCCTCCCTGGCCCTATGGAGCAGGTAATTCGTTCCTGCTTGCCCAGTGCCAGATGCACACATTGAGACCCAGCCATTAGATGGAAGCGTTGGCCAACTCGCTCATGGTCCTTGTGAGATATGAATGCCCCAGTACTCACTACTTCTGGCTGGTTCTCAGCTTAGGTGAAGGCTCTTGAGAGAGGTCATAAAAACGGGGGCCCCACCCCGTTCTTCTGCCATCTTTCAAAATGGAGATGGGGGGGTAACTACGTGAATGGTGAACTTTCCCCCAGGAATCTCCCAACCTGGGCCATCAGTCACCACTACCTAGGACGTGCCCTCATGCCAGAACCCCCGTATACGGGGTCTTGCCTCTCAGAAAGGGAAGCCCAGGCCACTTTCCTCTCTCTATCCCAAAGGTGGCCATTCTGTTATATACCAATCAGGAAACCCTCAGGTCTCGGAGATCCAGAGGAGATAACCTGATAATAGTGATGAAACCATCTGGATCTCTCCCTTCACCATTTGGTCGAAGACAGGGAAACTCGTCCCTCCGCCCCTCGCTACATTCATAGTCACCGCTTGCTCCCTCCATGACGGTTTGGAAACCACCCCCACAGATGGATAATCCCCTGGGGCCAATCTTTGCCTCTTAGGGTTTCACCCAGCGGTGTCTCTCACATAGCTCACACCCCGGGGACGGCCGTAGCACTGTGATTATCCTGGCCTAGCTGTCGGAGACTCTCACTCAGGAGTCCCACAGGTACAATTCCTTCCTTCCCATTATGACCCAAGGCTCTCCTAGTCTTAGTAGGTGCGTATTATAATAACATACTCCTGTCCTAAGTGTTTGTGACAGGGTTACGCACTCGACAAAGCCACTTCTATATGCACCCTGAAATTCCTCTCAATGACCAGAATTCGGGATCTGGCTGACCCTTGATAGAGTTCACCTTCCCAGTAACATCTTAATACCATTGTTAGCATACTCATAGAGGACGCTTTAGATATACCGTAAGTGTCTTAAAGAGGAGACAGCTGGATGTATCCCATCGAGGTGGCAAACCCTCGTCCCGTCCCTTGTGGAGGAGCCTATCTCCTCCTCCATGCGTCCTGACTCCACCCCCACCCCACCCCCGGGGCCCTTCCTGAAGGGAGCCTCAATCCTGATGCGCACCCCTGTGCAGCATTAGCTAAGTTAGGTTCCATTCTGGGATGATTCTCCCCAACAGTGTGAGGCCATGTAGGCCAAAGTGAGTGGTTCCGTACGCTGCGGGTACTAGCATCCGGACCTATCGTGCTCACAAGCCCATCATCAAGCCGTAGACTTACCATGTCCAACCCCTTGCCTTAGCTTCCCAGCTGCTGAATTTAAAAGAAGAAAGAGAAGGGCATAGGTAGCAGTAATGCCATTTCCTTGTCTCGTGCGAGGATACGGACCCTGACATCGCACCGAAGGGGTCTGTCACGGTGCCATCGGCAAGCTCATGGAGGCCCGATCATACCTTTCAGGCACATAGAATGCCCCACCTGCGTGTCTCTTATCTAGTACCACGGGATGGGCCAGGCATCTGGTCCCTCCACGCCGGTCCTGCTGTCTCACTTATGAGTGTGCCCTATGGGGTTGTCGTCTGTTGCCGTCGATGTCCCAACCATTTCTTGACCTCGAAGTAACTTCTCTAGATTCTTCCCTCCCACTTCTGGTAACCCATCTTCCCTGCAGGATACTGAGTGCGCCAGATTCATGTACCCAAAGTTCTCTGGTGGGTGTGTCACTGCCACAGGGCCCAGGGGGCCACAGCCCTCTCAAGTCCCCAGCCTAGCCCATGACCTGCATGTGCCTGACAATACCAGACTGAGGGAAAGACAGTCTAATTCTCCTCCTCCGGTTTTCTGCAGCGCTGATAACCACCTCTTCCAGCCTGGCAAATTTCAGGCCTCAGGAACTTCCCCATAGGAATTACGCCAACAAATATTGGTGCCAGGACACTAAATCTTCTGGCCTTCATGCGGCATCTGCCAATACCCCCTCAGAAAGAGCAATTAGAGATGCATTCCTCGGCCAGAGCCACAATGTGTTGGTACCTCTTATGTGTAAGGTGACCTCAGGCCATCATGCCCATGCACACCAATCGGTGTTTGGGCAATCCAGGCCTACTTCTCTCCACTGGGTTACGTCCTACATCTCCAGGCTACCCTTGCTGGGATGAAGGTCCTTAGGTAATTTCTTAGACCCTCGAGGGCCTGCTCACTGGACAATTACCCATGTCGGAGTTATGCTGTGCTGAAGGCGGAAGAGCCAACTCCACCTGCCATCCATCAGCATGGCTAGCAGTCACCTATTTCTGAATGTATCTGAGCAGCGCTCAAAGAAAAGTGAGTTACTTACCAGTAACTGTCCTTCTTCGAGATGGGCTGCTCAGATTCATTCAGAGCCCTCCCCCAGTCCCCTCTTTTGGAGTTGGTGACTCTTAGGAACTGAGGAAGGGTCGGGCGGTGGCCACATACATAGCCACAGGGTGGCGTGGGGGGTGGTGGCTGCCTGCCCTCTTCTGACAGGCTAGGGCAAAAAGTTCTGACCAATCAGGCGCTCCGGCATGGAGACGCCTATTTCTGAATGAATCCGAGCAACTCATCTCAAAGAAGGACAGTTACTGGTAAGTAACCCACCATTTGCAGATATCACCAGCACTCCTACCGAGTCCTTCCAACAGAAACCTGAACCCAGGGGACAACCCCCCTGGGAGGTATCTTAATGCCTGTGTGAGCTTCACTGGGTAGATTATGCTCTATTTGCAGGTCTTTTAAACGAAGACAGGGAGTGAAGGTTGCATAACATCGCCCAGGAATGGGCCCTGCCGCCAACACCAGGTACATCTGTCGCACCCAAGGATTTACCGGCACTCTAACTCAGCACCATGTACTCAGCCAGCATCGGAGCCCTCTCAGCACCGCTCTCTGGCTATGAACAAAAGCTGCGATCAGCCTCTAACTCGGAACTGTGTGCTCAATCAGCACCGGAGTCCCCTTGGCACTGCTCTCCAGCTATGAATGAAAGCTGTGATGGGCCTCTAATTCGGCACCATGCGCTTGGTTGGCACCGTGTGCTTAGTCAGCACCAGAGCCCTCTCAGCGCCGCTCTCTGGCTACAAATAAAAGCCGTGATTGGCCTCTAACTTGGCAACACGTGCTCGGTGGGCACTGGAGTCCTCTCGGTGCTGCTCTCTGGCTATGAATAAAAGCTGCGATCGGCCTCTAACTTGGTGCTGTGTGCTTGGTCAGCACCAGAGCCTTTTCGTTGCTGCTCTCCAGCTATGAATAAAAGCCGCGGTCAGCCTCTAACACAGCACCGCGTGCTGCATTGGCACCGGAGCCCTCTTGGTGCCGCTCTCCACTGCAAATAAAGAGCCGCGATTGGCATCATACTCAGCACCCTCTTGTGCCATGTGATCTTAACGCTGGCACATCCTCTGTGAAGAATGGGCTGAAGCATCTGAGCTCCGTGCTTTGGCAGCAGTTCCACATGCCAGTAGGCACCAAGGCTCTCTTGGCACCACTCCCCAGCAGAGCTCAGGTAAGCGCGCTCAGGGTCAACTTCGGCAACAAAGTGGCGGCGCTGTTTCTGGCTCTCCCCTCTGGGAGCCTATCATGGTGCCACCCACACCAGAAGCCTTTGCAGCGGCAGAGGCTTCCTGAACATGCTGTCAGGCCATCAAAGCAAATAGTAAGTCCACCTTCCTTCCTCCACTTTACCCAGCACCAGGGGGAGCCTCTCACTACTTGGGCCCTGCACCACTGTGAAACTGCAGGCTCCAACCCTATGGTGCCGACACCCTTGCCTTGGCACTGCAAGAGATCTGAGAGTACATTCCTCAGGCCTGGACTCCTGCTGAAGGGTCTGCAGCACCGCGTTCCTCCCGGTACTGCACTCAAAGCTAGCTACCTCCTGCTGAGGCCCAACTCGGTACCATGGCCCGGGTGAGGGCACCCCAGTACTGGAGTTGTCCCTTCTCCTGACTACAGCCATGAACAAGGGCAAGGATCTTACAGAGAAGATCCTACCACACTCAAACCCCTTCACTGGGTCACCGCCTACCTGGGTCAGGGTCACACCCCTTGAGGGGACCAGGATCCCTTATTCGACTTGGGATTTGAAACCTCCCTGGTTGCCATTACGTTTTCCCCCTTCGTACTTGTGTTCTTGACATTGCTGGGACACACTGGCCCGAGCCGCCCTGATTCACCCCCAGGTCCCCTAGGAGTCTCAGAAAGTTTGACCTCCTGTGTAGAAAAAGCCTATTCACCTTCAGCTTTTCAGTTGAGGGTTGTTAGCCATCAGGCCTTGGTTAAAAGATATTCCCTAGACCTGTGGGATGCTATCTAGTGTTTTAGCAGCTTCCTCCCACAAGAACTCCTGGAGGATTTGGATGCCTTCATCAAGGAAGGTGCCTTGGCCTTATGTGATGCCCTTACAGTGGCATTGGATGCCTCGAACATGGCCAGCCATGGCATTGCTATAGCTGTGGTTACGCGCCAAGCAGCCTGGCTTCGGGATTTTGACCTCTCTCAGGATTGCAGCAGTTCATATTAGACCTCCCTTTAGAGGGACAGTCCTTCTGTACCTGCCCACTGACTCCCTGATCCATGGCAACTGTGCCCATAGGTCAGCCCTCAGAGCCCTGGGTATGCTTACTCCCCAGGTGCCTCAATGTTCTCCCAGACTACTGCAACCTCTCTAACACATGGGGGAGGGGTCCTCTTTGTATCCCCCCGCAACACAACTGAAATGGCTACCTTTTGCGAGCCTTTGGACCACGGGATGATGGTCCCTTTCCCTCGTTATAGGTGATCAACTCCAACAGGGTCGCTTCTCCCTCCATCAAACCCTTGAACACCAGGGCTATACCCTAAACGCTTTTGTTAAACACCTCCCCATAATCAGCCTCAGGATACCTCTTCCCCCTCTCCGGTAATGATACATCTTCCTCTTCCCTTACCATACCCTTTGGGTCAGGTAAGGGCCTGGCAACCGGAGAACTCTCCTCACATGCACTTGGTTCCAGTCGCATAAGCCCTTGGAGCCTTGGTGGAAATCCGGGGGTCATAGAGGTATGAGAAGTGGGCACATGATGCCCCCATCAAAAAAAAAAAAAAAGAAACCACGATAGCCCTCTGGGAGAAGGGGAGGACACCTACACCTCTGCCAACTCCTTCCCACTCAGGCACACTGAAAAGGGTACGCTTCCGTGTTGCTATCCCGAAAGTGCTCCTTATTCGTGCCGGCCTGCAACGAATTTTGGGGAAACTATTGCGGGATGATGCTCCCTGCCCCCTAGGTGATAGGTAAGAAGACAAGCTCACACCCCTTGTCCCAACTCGCCTCCTGAGGCAGTGTTCCCTTTTAATATTGGGGCCATGCTCTTCAGACTCGCATTAGGCTTTTTACCCAAGGGATCCTTGAGTCTCACCGTAGGGGTTTTGCCTCTTCAGCTGCTACCCCTCCTCCCCAAGGACCTTCCCTGCATCACATTGGCCCTTCTGTCCACGGGCAGACCTCAAGTTTAGCCCTCGACTGGAACCTCCTCTGCTTTAGTGCCTCCCTCTAACCACGCAATGGTTGCTTTCCTCTGAAAACCCTAGACAGCCATCTAGGAGCTGCCTTGATCTTTCTATGGCATCCCTCTCCTCCCTAGAATTGCAATGAAGGGAGATAGTAGGGGATAGAACTCTTAACCACCATCAGTATTAGTACACCCGAGTGAGCAATTTGAGGATCCATGGTCCTTAGCTCAGGGTAGTTTCCCTGCAGAACTCTGGCTCCCAGGGAAACTTACAAATCCTTAAAAAGCTGGTGAGCCTAATGCCTTATGGGTGATGATTTCATACCGTCCCCTCTTGCTCCCTCCATGTTCCTTAAAGGACACAATGGATTTTCCTTGTTTTTCCCTAACTAGAGGCTGCCTTATGCTCTCCTCTCCTCTATCCAGGGTCTCTTCCTGTTCTCTCCTCCAACCCTGGACCTTCCCAAACCTTACCTCTTCCAATATGTGGGGAGGCTCACCAATAACACCCCTTCCCCTCAGAGCAGGTATTATAGAGCACGTCTGACTTGCATCTTGCCTAAGATGTCATAATTGGCCCGTTGTAGCCGGGACCCAACACCTACACCGCCGCTAGAGATGAGTCAACCACCTGTGTTATGAAGGTTGACTGCCTCCCTATAGTATAGAACTGAGAGTGAGAATATCATGTGAAAGGAGTAGTGAGAATATCTTGCAAGCCATGTGCCCCCCCCACTCCAATTCTGGAGCTTGAGGGCACGACCCTCGAGGTGGACCTGACCCATCTACAGAAATGGCTGGATATCCCATCCCTCAATTCAGCACACCTCTCCCTACACAAGTCCGTGTACTGGGAGAGTAGAGTATAGGGGTAGGGGAGAGAAAAGCACACCTAGCCTTGAAATTGTGTCAGCCGCCCCCAAAACCCCACAATGGTTTCTCACCACCCCTATCTCAGGTCATTCCCCTGCCCCTTTGGTCGGGGATGTCCCAACATAGGAATTCAATCACCTTTCTCCCAGTTTCTCTCTTGATGCTAGGATGGATGTACCTAAGGGCTCCCCCTTTTTTCCTACTATAACCTGCTCAAGGGTCACCTCTAGAGAAGGGCCCTTCTGAGAAGTCCACTCTTCTCTTTACAACAATCTCCTTGATGGAGGGTCTCTGATGCTTTTGGGCACCAGAGATGGGTCTGCCAAGCATCTAGGCCTTATTCCGAGGCCCTCCCTCCAGGCCCTCCATTCCCACGCATAAACGGATGGAGTGGTGGGGGTCCCCAGCCACTTCTTCCTCGTTATCCTTCTTCCTACATTAGCTTCCTTATGGATCCAGGACACCTTAGTTTAGGGCGCACCTTATCAATCCTACCCATGGCATGTCCTGCCGGTATGCCAATGGGGAAAGGCCTTTTGCCTATTCCCCATTTGGTCAGGGGGCGATGCATTCCCCACCCCCAGTCTTGGTTAGTAACCTATCCCAATTGACCCCCCCCACACACTTTGGGGCTGAAGTGGCAAGGGCAGCAATTATTCCACCCTTGCTCTTCGCCTGAAGCTGTAGGAGCCTGTTGCCCTGGATTACCACTGCCTTTCTCAAGAGTTGATTCTATTAGGAAAGGGGAATCCTCCTACACTAGATGGTCTTGCTGGTGACAAGGATGCTCTTTTGCTATTATGATATAGCAAATTCCCTGATAATGAACTGGGGACTACCCCGTTGGAGTTCTAGTCTCCTGACAGAGTGGGAAATGACCCCTCGGCACTCTCATGAGCATCTTCTCCTGAAGATCTTGCACTTGGTGGCGTATCCATAGGCATTCGCCTAGCGGCCCACTGCTTCTTCAGTCAATTTTGAGGGCTGTGCCATTTGTGGGTAGCTGTGCTGATGGCAGTAAGGTTCTAACTCCGCTCACCTTCCACAGTACAGCTAGCAGTCACCTGATACTGAATGTATCCGAGCAGCGCTCGAAGAAGAACGGTGGGTTACTTACCAGTAACCATCCTTCTTCGAGATGGGCTGCTCGGATTCATTCAGGTCCCTCCTGCCATCCCTGCTACTCAGAGTTAGCGACTAGTAGGAACTGGGGAGGAGCAGGGCTGAGGCCATATATATAGCCACAGGGTGGCCAGGGGGCGGTGGCTGCCAGCCCTGTCCTGACAGGCTAAGGCTAAAGAGTTTGTGGCTTATCGTGTGCTGTGGCACGTAGACACCTGATACTGAATGAGTCATGCAAGTCATGCAACTGCAGCAGCAAGTTCCAGTTATGCACTCATATTCCCTTGCCTCCAGCTAGACTGACAGACTGGCTTGTCACTCCAAGACCAATATTTAGATTGCTCAAGTTGGTGATTTCTAGTCCTATGAGGAGATGTAAGTTTACACCCACAGAACCGTTCCTGTCTAGAGCCATGACCGGCAGCAGCTAATGGGAATTTCAGAGGAAGACGCTGCAGACACCATGCTTGGAGGCACTGGGGCTCGAGTTGCTCATCTGGACCCACCTGTGGTTTAGCCTCTGTGTAGCTGGGCCATGGGCCCCCAAGTAAGCAAGGTGGCTTGTTAAAGACAGTGAGGTTCTAACCCTTAGAGCTTCAATTACTCCCCCCCATTTACTCACCCATGACCCAACGGCTGGCAGCTGAGGCTAGACAACTCTAGCCTGGAAATAAGGGGTAAATGTTTAACAGTGAGAGTACTTAACCACTGGAACAATTTACTGTGGACCCTGGTGGATTCTCCCTCAGTGACAATTGCTAAAGAAAGAAAGGAGGTTTTTCTAAAAGCTCTGCTCCATGAATGACCTCGGGGAAGGTGTCTGGCCTGAGCAGGGCTGGATTAATAAAGAAGCTTTAGGAGCTGCTGCCCTGGGCTCAAGGAGGCCCCACCACCTCTATCCCACCCTTGCCACTCCCTGCAGTGCTCTCCTCCAATGAGGAGCCTGTTGATTTCCAGAGAGATGGGCAGTGCTCTGGCAGGCATTTCATCTTCCAGACCACTGTTGCTTTAGTGAAACCACCTCCCCAAAGTCAAAGCTCTGTTCGGTGAGGTGGCCAGTTAAGAGTGTGACAACACTGACCCATATCAGAGTCCCATGCCATATGGGGCTTACAGCAGAGATCACAACAGGAAGCATCTAGCTGTCTCACCCTCTCCTCCCCTGAGTCATTTTGCAACAGAAATCTGGTTTGGCCACATTTCTAAACCTACCCAGGCTGCAGAGAGGACACCAGAACTTTGGGCATGTCATTGCTTTGCTCCAGGCTATGTAAATTGGGTTTAATGGCTCTCAGCCAGTCCCTCCTCTTCCCCTTTCCCCTCTGGGACAATGAGACAGCAGCAGAAGGTGCCTAAGGAAAGTCAGGGATACCCAGGAAGAATTTCAGCCTCTGAACAGACCTATGCCCTCCATGGGTGTCACAGAAAAAGAGGACAATTTGCTGCCCAGATGGAGAAAGGGGCCAGGGTGGGGTGCTAGCTTTAGTCTGTAGATTCTACAGCTGGGGCCCGATGAGTCATGGGATCATATCATACTGGAACAGTAAATCAAAGCAGTCATTAAGATTCAAACACTGGGAAACAATATATAGAAGAAGGTGAGGTAAAATCACCTGTTGTAATAGGGAAAGAATCCATATTAAGTCATGACTGGATTCTTTCCCCATTACGACAGGCGATTTGACCTCAATTTCCTCTATCTGCTGTTTTCCAATGTTTGAATCTTAATAACTGCATTGATTTGCTGTTACAGTATGACCTGATCCCATGACTTACACTCCCCTGCATTTATTTTGCTCTCATTCTGTAAGTTCTTCTTCAAGTGCTGCTCACATCATTCAGTTACAGGTGTTTACGTGCCGCAGCCCACAGTAGCTCAGAAAGTCTTTAACCTTAGCCTATCAGGTCAGGGCAGTGGCCAGTGCCCCCTCTGTGCCACGACCACGGCTATATAGGTGGCCGTGGCCCTGACCTTCCCAGTTCCTTCTTTCCTCCCTCAGTGACGGTATCAGAACAGCCAAAACCTGCGGAAGCAAGTGCTTGTCCTTGTTCGTTTGTGATAATGATGCAGGGTTTTAAGCTTTGCCCATCGTGATGCAAAGCCTTCCCAATCGATGACGCCCATGAGAAATGTCTCATGTGCCTCAGTGAGTCGCGCCTCATGGACAATTACTCCACCTGCAAGTCCTTTAAGCAGAGAACCTGCAGGGACAGGGAGCGGAGGTTGAATGAACTTGCCCAAGATCGGGCATCTCAACCAGTGCCCAATACCTCTTGCACGCTGAATGCTCTGCCAGTCCTGTGTGCGAATTCTGCACCGGAAACCGTCCGGCACCGCTCTCCAGCTCACAATACAAAGCTGTGATCTGCATCCAACTCGGCATCAGTTCAGCGTCATCTTGCACCGCCCCTGGACACCCTTCCTCAGGAGTTTGGACAGAGGCACCTTTCAGTATCATCAATGCTGGAGGCCCTTGCAATGGCTTTGGCCCTGCTCCAGCAACCGACTCCGGTACCGTCCAAGCAAGCAAGGTCCAAGAGCAAACTGGCACTTTTGGCAAAGCAGTGGATGACGAGAGGCTCAGTACTGCTCCCAGCCTTGGAGCCGTTAAGCCCTTCACCGGTACCTCAGAACGGTACCAAAGACCATTCAGGTGACCACTCCTCCCAGCACTCATCCCGTGAGCCCTCAGTACTGTGCTCCCAAGGCTCTAGACAGGTGAGGTCTAACTTGGCCTCGCCGGCCTCCTTCTGCTTTACTCCTCGGTGCCATGGATCACCAAGAACCCCGGAGCAAAACCCTGATACCGGTGGACGGGTGGGTAAATGGCACCAGAAGCATTCCCCGATGCCCCCGCCAAGAGGAGGCACAACCCCAGCAACTCCGGTGCAGGCGACACAGCAGGGTTCCAGACATGGAGGGCACACAGAGGGAAAGGGGCCGTTCCTGCTCCCATCGACCCTAGGCCCTAGACTCCTCCAATGACTGGTCACAGGGATGGTTGGATTGGATGGTCAACCATGACCCCATCTCCCGGCACCTGTCGGCACCGTTGTCGACCTGAACCCCTGACTCATCAGACCTATCTGACGATGAACCTGACCTGGACTCCACCCAACACACTAGATCACGGGTCCCTTCATCCTCCTCCCCAGACAAGGTTACCTTCCAAAGACCCCTAGCATACAGGGATGATCCCCACACACAGCAGGAGCTGCTTCGTTGCATGACAGCAAACCTCAACTTAGACTTGGGGGTGGTCAAGCAGGAGTGAGATGGTGCACAGTATTGCGAGGGCACATTGACAAACCCCATCATTAATCCCTCCCGGGTCCAAGGTGGCAGATCAGAGGTACCGTGTTCCCTTCAATAAGTTTGCGTTCCTCCTCCATCACCCTACACCAGTGTCCCAGGTGGTGGGTGCAGCTAACCAGAAGGAAAGGCAGGGCCAACCAGGCCCTACCCCTAAGAACAAGGAGGCAAAGAAACTTGACCTCTTTGGCTGTAAAGTTTATTCCGCCTCCGCCTTACAGCTGCGCATTGCCAATCATCAAGCCCTCACGGGGAGATATGTGTTCAACCTCTGGCTGTCCATAGTTTTCCACCCACAGAGACACCCTCTGTGCAAGCTACTGTCAGTCCCCCACGACATCCTGGGGACACTAGAGATCTGGAGGGATCTCCTCTTTGCCATGGGCAGAATCCCTTTCGAGGTGTCAGACGCTATGGTGACCCTGATCATCGATGCCTCAGACTTGGGGTGGGGAGCCCACATATCGGGGGGACTTCCCACCCAGGGACACTGGTCCCCCAGGATGTGAAGGAGCTGCAGGCTATCAGACTGGCCTGCAGGACCTTCTGGATAGGATAAAAGGCAAAATGGTCCATATCCTAATGGACAACACCATGGCACAAACCAGCAGGGGGGTGTCTGTTTCCCAGCTCTCTACACAGAGGCAACCAGACTCTGGGAACTAGCCCTGAGGTACAATTTCACCCCAGTGGTGGCTCATCTGCCTGGGGTGGACAATAGGCTAGCAGACTTGCTCAACAGAACCCCTCTAGCCCACCACAAGTGGTCCCTCCACAAGACAGTGGTATCTCACCAAATCAGCAAGTGGGGAACACTCCAAGTGGACCTATTCACGACAAATCAAAACCGCAAATGTCATCACTTCTGCTCCTTCAAGGGTCGGGAGGAAGGTTCGCTCACGGACGCCTTCCTCCTCCGTTGGTCAGGACCCCTGTTGTATGCCTTCCTACCAATCCTGCTGATGTACAGGGTCCTCCTGAAGGTAAAGAGGGATGGAGCAAACATGATATTAATAGCTCCAGATTGGCCCAGACAACAGTGGTACTTAATCCTACAGAATCTGTCCATAGATCGATCAATCAATCAATCAAATCATAGGGCTGGAAGGGACCTCATGAGATCATCGAGTCCCATTCCACCTTCCCCTTTGGGCAGACCTCCTGACACAGAATTCAGGGTGCTTGCAGCACCCAAACCCCAGTTTCCTGCACCTGATCACCTGGAGACTCCATGGCTAAGTGAGCAAGAAAGGCTGTGTTCAGATAAGGTCAAGAGAGTAGTAATCAGTAGTAAGAGACC
Organism: Podocnemis expansa; assembly: GCA_007922195.1. Taxonomy (NCBI): domain Eukaryota; kingdom Metazoa; phylum Chordata; order Testudines; family Podocnemididae; genus Podocnemis; species Podocnemis expansa. Next base: position 3,189,273 of record ML682104.1, read on the forward strand.
CTCCACTAGACCTGCCAATACAGCCAAATGGAAACATTTTTCCCGCTGGGCAATCGGTAAAGGGGCTATACCTATATCAGCCCCTATACACTTAATCCTTGATTACCTGCTAGACCTCAGGGATAAGGGCCTCTCCCTTTCTTCACTGACGGTCCATCTGGCAGCGATATCAGCCTTCCATGATAAGGTGGAAGGTGTTCCAGTCTCCTCTCACCGTACCTCCACCAGATTCCTGAAGGGGTTCAAAAGAGTTTTCCCACAATCCTGTCCCACAATGGGACCTTAATGTGGTGCTCCACAGCCTAATGGAGCCCCATTATGAACCCTTGGACTCTTGCACAGAAGGTGGCCTTTTTGGTAGCAATTACCTCAGCCAGATGGGTATCTGAACTGAAGGCCCTTTCTTCAGAGCCCCTGTATATGAGGTTCTTCCCTGACGAGGTGGTGCTCTGCCCACATCCATCCTCCTTTCCTAAGGTGGTCTCCCCATTTCACCTTAATCAGGACATTTGCCTACCAGTGTTCTTCCCAGACCCCCAAGAACCAGAGGAAATGGCACACCCTGGATGTCAAAACAGCACTTTTAACATATATCAAACGCACGCGCCTGTTTCACAGAACCTCCCACTTGTTCGTGGCAGTCATGGAACATAAAAGAGGACTTCCAGTGTCGTCACAGTGCATTTCCAACTGGATTGTGGACTACATTAAAGACTGCTACAGAAGCTCAAATACACCCCTCCTGGGGAATGTCAGGGCCATTTCAACCAGGGCCCAGACTTTGTCAACAGCCTTCCTCGCCCAGATCCCAATCTAGGAGATCTGCAGGGCAGCTACGTGATCGTCGGCACATACCTTCATGATGCACTATGCTATCATCCAACAGGCTAGAGAGAATACCGCATTGGGCAGAGCTGTACTCTATGTGGGTAAGCTGTGACTCCTCCCACCACCCTTGGGTATGGCTAGCAGTCACCTGTAACTGAACGATGTGAGCAGCACTCAAAGAAGAACAGTTGCTTACTGATGTAACCATCCTTCTTTGAGATGGGCTGCTCACATACATTCCGATCCCTCCCACTGTCCCCGCTAACTGGAGTTGGTGAGAAGTGACTGGGAGGGTCATGGTCATGGTCACCTATATAGCTGTGGTTGCAGCACGGACAGCGTGTTGGCTGCTGCCTTCACCTGACAGGCTATGGCTAAAGACTTTCCGAGCTACTGTGTGCTGCGACATGTATACACCTGTAACTGAATATATGTGAGCAGCCCATCTCGAAGAAGGACGTTCACATCAGTAACTCACCATTCTTCTATTTTTAAATTGTCTGACAAAGTAGGATTTTCTCCCACAAAAGCTCATGGACAAATAAAAATGTTAGTCTTTAAGTGCCACAGGACTAGGGTTACCAGATACCAAAGCACGGATAGGAGGACAGGAAAGTACGAAAAGAAGGACATTGGAGGACATGGATAAAATGTAGCATTAATATAACTGTCATTACCATATTATGTCATGGAAAATGGGTAATGATTAATGAATGCAGCATGACAACTGTGCAATGTCGTGTGTTTTTTAAATTATTTTAAAATAAAAAAAAATTACCAAAATGTTTTCTTTTATCAAAAACTGGATTTTTTCATTACATGCAAGTTTTTCATGACCTTTCCTTAATGTTCATGGGACTAAAAAAAGTTAAAAACTAAATTTGCAAATATAAACTTAAAAAGCACCTTTAAAAGTTTTTTTTTAAAAAAAGCAATTAACTCACTTCTCATTTTTCATTTTCCACAGCAGCCCATTTTACAATTAAAAAAAAAATTGTCCTAAATTGTTTCTATCCAGTTTAAATATGTCCCTTCATTTGTTTTATTAATGGGTCCCTGTTGGTAATTTTATTTATGGTATACTTTATTTTCCTTCATTTTATGAGGGTACCTATATTTTTTTCCTAATCTGGCCCTTTTGTAGGGAGCAACAGGTCAAAAATCAGAAGTGCCCAACAAGGGTCCCAAACCCACAACCCTGAGAGTAGGGCACACTGGCTCTACCAGCTGAATTAACCAGGCTACTATTACACCATAGGAGCCAGCCAAACAGCTAGTCAGGGGATTCCTGACTTCTTAGTGAGGAGGACTGGTTTGTGCTGAGCTGCAATTGGGCCACGTGTGCACGTGACTGCCTCCAAGTTCATTGCTCCAATATCCAGTCGCTTAGGGAACATCCTTCTGCTGGGCTCAGGAACTTGGTTGTTACAGGGTTTTTTTGTTTTTGTTTTTGTTTTGTTTTTTTTAACATCCTGCTCATCATTAGTAAAACGCAAAACAAAAATCAGACAAAAATCACCTATTTTAAAAATTCCTGGAGGACATGTCCTCCTTTTGCTGGACATCTGGTAACCCTTTCAGACTCCTTCCTTGTTTTGAGGAGCAAACTGGGCTCCCTGAGCTGCCGCTGACTAGTGTTGATTCACACAGCTGCTTTAAGTCTGCCCACTTCGGGCACATCGTACCCAGCTCCAAATTCTCGGTGCCACACCCAGCCATCCTTTTGTGCTGAGCGTAAGCAACAAAAGGGAAAGCTCCTCACTGAACACTTTCCTTAGCTGTTGAGGGGAATCTCCCCTTCACAGCCATTCCCTCCCAGCTGGCTTTTAAATGCAGCCAGACACCATGCTAGTCTTTGCACTTCCAGTGTTTCCTAGCTAAAGCCTTTGCAGGCCTCAAGTCTCCCACTACAGTCAGGTACACACATGGGGGGAAGGGAAGATGTGAACTTCCTCAGCTCTGATAATAAGGACACTTCACAAATATTTTGCACAGTGAGCAAATCTACCTGCCCAGTGCTGCCTGCAGTAAGGATGTGCATTTACCTGGGAACAGACAGTTGCACTGGCAGGCTGAGCAGAAGCAAGAGACCAGCCCCATGACAAGATGTTAGACTAGAACAGTGAGGAAGGCCACGGCTGTGAGGAGACATCAGAGGAGGAGAAAAAGCATTTCCTTGCAAAGGGGGAGAAATGTGGCAGGTCTAGTAGGATAAGAGGAAAATCCTCTCCTGGATCAGTAACTGGTTATAAGACAGGAAACAAAGGGTAGGAATAAATAGTCAAGTTCTCAGACTGGAGAGAGGTAAATAATGGTGTCCCCCAGGGTTTGTACTGGGACTAGTGCTGGTCAACATACCCATAAATTATCTGGAAAAGGATGAAAAAGTTTGTGATGATACAAAATTACTCAAGATAGTTAAGTCCAAAGTAGACTGCAAAGAGTTACAAAGGTATCTCACAAAATGGCAGATGAAATTCAATGTTGATAAATGCAAAATAATTCACATTGGAAAACATAATCCCAACTATGCATATAAAGTGATGGGGTCTAAATGAGCTGCTATCACTCAAAAAAGAGATTATGGCATCCTTGTAGGTAGTTCTCTGAAAACGCTCACTCAATGGGCAGCGGCAGTCAAAAAAGCTAACAATGTTGGGAAACATTAGGAAAGGGATAGATAATAAAACAGAAAATATCATGTTACCTCTTTATAAATCAATGGTACACCCACATCTTGGATGCTGCATGAAGATATGGTTGCCTCATCTCAAAAATGATATATTGGAATTGGAAAATGTACAGAAAAGGGCAACTAAAATAATTAGACTATGGAAAAAGCTTCCATAGGAAGAGAGATTAAGAAGACTGGGACTTTTACAGCTTGGAAAAAAGGCAACTAAGGAGGGATATGATGGAGATCTATAAAATCATGACTGCTGTGGAGCAAGTAAATAAGGAAATGTTATCTACTCCTCCTCATAACACACAAACTAGGGTCAGCAAGTGAAATTAATAGGCAGCAAGTTTAAAAGTAACAGAAAGGAAGAATTTCTTCAAAAAGCATGCTCAACATATGGAACTTCTTGTGTAAGGATGTTGTAAAGGCAAACACTATAACAAGACTCAGACAAGAACTAGATAAGTTCATGAAGGGTAGGTCCATCAGTAGCTATGAGCCAGATAGTCAGGGATTACTGTTTGCCAGAGGCTGGGAATGATTGATGGGATGTATCACTTGATGATGACCTCTTCCATTCATTCCCTCTGAAGCACCTGGCATTAGTCAGTGTCAGAAGACAGGACACTGGACTAGATGAACTATTGGACAGACCCAGTACAGCCATTCCTACGTAGGATTCTGGAGTCACAGTAACAGTTAATATGCAAGTGTGTTCAGAACTGAGTTTCCATGCCTCAGGGAAGGTATGAAGGTTCCTCCAGGCAGCCTGCTGGGGTGTGTGTGTGTGAGAGAGAGAGAGAGATTTACTTAGCCAGGACTTGAGTGGATATGTGCAGACACATTCACAGCATGGCTATCAGTCTACAGAGGAGCATGGGAAATGAAGGCTTATTCATTAAGGAGCCTAACAGAGCTATCCAAGGACAGCAGCATCTCACTTCAATGAACCATTCTGGGATGTCAGCCTTTTTGGTTTCAGGCATGCTGAGGACCCCTGCCTTGGAAAGATGTGTGCATGTCAGGATCCTACCAAGGACAACCCCAGGCATCTTATGGGAGAGGATGCAGTGCACGATTTCTGAGCTGGGGGGACTGAAAAGAATCATTCAGTCTGTTCTCCACTCGATGAAAGAAATATCAGCTTCTTGCTTCTTTCTGACCTTTCTGTCCAGTTAGTGGAACTCAGACTCCTAAGCATCTGATTTCTTCAGTGGCTCTGACTAAATCCATTGGTCAGAAAGGGGTGCGCTAAGTTAGCCAGCAATGCACTGCTGCAGTTCTCATGATGAAATGCCTGCTCTAAGGGATGACCTTCACCAGGTAGAGAGTCAGATGGCTCCACTCTACAGGACAGCAACTTTGCTCTGAGACAGCACAGCTTGGTATGATGATACAACACATACTTTGTCAAGCCAGTTAGGCCATTTTTTTTTGTGATTTATTTTTAGTTCTCACACTCTTGCACACATTTTAGCAGAATGCAAAAGAGACCACACCCTGTCCTCCCAGTCCACTTATGGGCACCTTGCCCAAACCCCTTCTGAGTTACGCAGCCAGTTTAACCACACTCAACAGACTCTCTGCATCTACAAGGCCTGAAATGTCGATCAGCTGCATTGATTTTTCCCATTAGAAACATCCTCTGTCAGCAGCCATATGGCAGCTGTACAGCCCACTATGTCAGCTATGTGTCTACAGCTGGATTTGTGTCTAAACCAGCGATGTTGATTATCCAGAATTTAACACATTTACACACTGCCCTCCACACACAGTCACTGTCATTGGATGTGGACACAGAGCTAGGTGTATGGAAACCTTAACTTTGCAAGCCCATGCCAATTTAGGGGCAAGGGAGAGGGTAAAACCCAACTTTGATCTGCCTGGCTTGCAGCTTCCTTAGTGAAACAGTGTTCTGTCCCACACCTCTCTGTCAGCATGACAGTGATTTGCAAATGCAGCCTCAGATTTGCTGCGTGGGAGCACCCAGGAATAAATTCATCATGGTTGATCTCCGAGTTGTTTTAAAATTGGAGACGTCAGATTGCCCTTTGTCCCCCTGTGGTTATGCTCACCGATAACCATAGGAGGCCACTGGGGGGGGAGGGCCAGGGAAGCCTGGAATTGAATTCTCCACACTTCAGCTTTTTTCCCTTCTTTGTAACTGTCTCATGAATGCTGTGAGAAGTGGCCTCCATAGAGAAGCAAGGGCTTTCCAGGCTGCAGTATTAAAGCCTGAGGGCTGAATTGATCTGACAAGCTCTGTAAGGACTCTGGTCGATGTTCAACTAGAGGCAAATGAGCCTACATTGCCCAACCCATTGTGTAACTGATGGAGTGGACAGTTCCAGATGTCAGAGTGACTGTGACAGACAAGCTGGAACTGCCATTCCAAATGTAAGGTCTACTGCCATTTGGCTGCCCCGCTGCGTGGGAGGAGAGATGGCCATGGGAGCAGGGGAGAGGGTAAAAGGAGGATTGCTGTTGAAGGATTTTGGGGAGATGTTGCATAGGTAGAGCCATGCAAAGCTATGGCTAGCCACTTTATATTCATGGGCAGTTTTTGTGTGGCTCTTGGATTGTGGATACATATTTTGTATCCACAGGGCTCTGTGTATAGAAGGGGTTCAAAGGAGCCAGAGGGCTCAAGGCAGAGCCATGTTCATATGTAGAAGTGACACAGCCTGGCTCTGTGATGCACATCACGTTGCCCAGGGTTAGCATGCAGGGAGATGCAGACTTCTGCCAAAGAAACCATTGCCCACAAATTTCTGCTGCTGCGTTGTTTAACCACACCTAGGTGACAACCCATGAGCCTCCAGTCTGCTGATGGGGTGGGGCAGGCAAGTCATGTAAAATTTATTGCACAAATACCTACTTATTTCAGATCATGCTCTCTCTAGGTGAGTGAGAGACAGCAGCTGCTGCCCAGCAAGTCTCAAGCAGTCAGGAAGCAGCTGCTTCTCTGCTGCCGAGGGGCCACTTCCCATTAAACCCAGAGACTCAAGGCAAGCAGTTTCGAGGTAGTCAGGAAATAGTTTTGTGCTGCAAGGGCGTTACCAGAATCCTAGTTTGCTGACTCTCTGGAGTGGATGGGTGTGGATGGGGGGAAGCCTCTTGCACGTGAACTACTACGCATCTACCTGACAGAACAAGTATATCAGTGTGTAACTTTCTTGGCTGAGTCAAGCTGGCCAGTCATAGCTTCATTGGTTGCACAATGACTTTGGCTCACAGCCAGCCGTGACACTGGCACATAGTATGGAAGGAGGGACAGGCTGCATTCTATGTGGTGTTTCCTGGGCTTGAAGGGTGAAAGTTGAAGACCATAAAAAGCTCTGAGACACAGGAACAGCAAGGCTGCAACATCAAGATAGACTGGAAAGAGAGTCCAGACAGTCAGTGCATGCCCAGCATCTAACGTCTGTTGCAGTTTGTACACCAGCTCTCCCAAGAAAAGCAAATCATGTCTGACATGAAGGGTGTCCAGCTATGGAACTACACAGACATCCGACAACCAGGATGCCCCTGCAGTAGCGAGGTCGTTGTACACGTTCAGCCACTGAATACTAGCACTCTTCTCATTAAGTGTTGGGACCAACCCACTATTTCCATCATGGTAAGAGGCTTGTTCTGAGCCAGTTAAGCATCAGTCTTTGTGATGAGGGCTGGTAAAGGGGAACTCAGCACATGAGCAGCTGACTCAAATGTTACCCAGACAAGGCCAGGGGGATCTGGTGGGCAGAAGGTAAGTCTTCAGGAGGTCTGATGAACACTATGACCTGGGTGGATCTGCACAACATCAGCAAGGTGCATAAACTTGGCCATGCCTTGCATCTGGAGGCACAAGTTAGTGTCCAGAAATGCCTCTTTCCACCGCCAACTCACCAAACATATGCCCACCCCTCAGGGGCAGAGCCCAGTGGGCTCAGCAGACTGGCAAAAAGCAGTGGAAGCCACACAGACATGGAAGATGATTCCAGAACAGCTCTTCAAACCTCAACAGGCTAGGCTGGGCCATGGGTCACCCTCCCTCTGAACTCTCCGGAATGCCATGATGAACAAGGATGGTGCTTCCAGCAGCACCAAGGCCTAGTGTTCTCAGGGAGGGACTCTTCGCTCTGAGTGTGCCATAGCAAGAGCTTAGGATGAAACTTGTGCTAAGCCTCCTTATGCAAGCAAGGCTTGATCTATATCTTACTTCCCCTATACACAACATCTGCTTTCTTCCCCCCCCAGCCCACAGCAGATCTTCAAGCTTCTACACAGGAGGGGCCTGGGGGAGTGAGGGGCTAGCTGGGCTGGGGGAACGTGCTCACCCCTGGGCTCCAGCTTCTGGCCTGGCCAGGGGGTGCAGCCTCAAGTAGAAGAGGAAGAGCAGGGGCAGGGCCAGAATTCCAACAGCCATGTGAGGCCAAATTGGCCAGACTCCTTGGCACAGGCTCCGCTGACCCATGCTGTAATCTGCCACTGTTTAAGCAACCTTAGAACACTGGTACCCATAGGCTCTTGCCTACTGTACCTCACTGGAAATCCAACCCTATGCACAAGCCTTTCCTCAGCAAAGCAGTCAGGAAGGGACGGAAGCCACAGACCTCCAACAGTGGGGCAGAGAACACAGCACCACACTCAAGTTTACAGCACCAATATTTGGTGCCAATACCATACGGTGGTGATGAATCCTAGAGCGCTCACCATGGCCCATGACTTCCCCAGCAAGATTGGTTCCCTTCTGCCCTATCTTCTCAGACAGACATGGCTACTGCCTGCCTCTTCCACCTGCAGACTGGTCACCCTTCCTCCTCTCAGAACCATCCAGTCAGCAGCAGGCTCCATGTCAATTGGCAGTGCCAGAGGGAAGCACTCCAGTGGCCGGGTCCTATCGTTCTGTTTGGGGCATGTTTAAAGAACATTGCTAACAAAAATTAACCATAGCTTCCTTTGGCATATTCACATCGTGCATGATAGGGATGTTCTGTGCCATGATTGTCTGATAGAAATTGTGTTTGCTACGTGAAAAGGGTTAGTGTGTTTTAGAGATTATCAAGAGGACAGCTTGCACAAACATTAGCCAGGAGACAAAAGCCCTCCTTCAGGAGGTGGCTTGTCCCAGAGTTAGTGTAGGAGATTAGAAGGCCTTTATGTTAGATCTGAAACAGTGACCTCCCACAAGTTGGGCCTTTTCAAGCAATTTTGAAAAAATTATTTAACTTTACAAAGGTTCTTTAAGCCAGCCCAGTTGTTTTGCTGACTTGTTATCTTAAATGGCAAGTCTTGCATTGTTTGGTGCCTTTCTTAATGCTGCAGCTTCTGGAGGCAGGTGACAATTTCAGCTTTCATTACAAAAACTTTATCAGCCCTCACAGCTGTGTAGCAAACCTCTAAAATATCCCCCCTAAAGACTAAAAACAAGAAGTCAAATAAACCCCAAACATTTATTAGTTTTTGAGGGACCTGAATAATCCTTTTTGAATGTCTGAGGTTGGCACCAATTTAGAGGCTGAACCCATTAATGGGCTCCAAGGCAGGAATGTCACTGCCCCAGGGTTAAGACCTGGGGCATGGGCCCACGCTCCACCCCCTGGCCTGGGCCTCACCCCCCAGGCCACGATTTGGTGCCCCCGGCCTGATCGTTTATCTGGCTCCTGCCGCCTCCAGCCTGTCTGGGTTCGGGGCTGGGAGAGGCAGGTGTCGCCATGGACGTCCAGCCTCAATCCCGCACCAAGAGCAGTGGGTGCTGCTGCAAGTTCCCAGCCTCAATCCCCAGCTGGGGCCTGGACTGGAGAGGCAGACACTGTGGAGGGCACCCCGGCCAGGGTCCCCAGTCCAGGATGGGGCAGCCTGGATACTCGGGCACTGTTGCTAAGACTCAGGGCATGTGTCCCATATGCCAGGAGCCAGCAACACCCCTACTCCAAGGCTTTTTAAAAACACAACTTATAAGGAAATTTCTAAGAGGGAGTGGATCAGGAGATGCTGTCTAATTAACATCTACAACAAAACATGGAAACAGCATCAGTTAGGTATTGAGGTTGACCAGAATGAAGCACCACCAAGCCATGCCCCCCTTGCTATCTGGACACTAAAATATCACCTTTTATTATCAATCCACCCAGCCAATTTCTACAATGGCCCCTCAGCCTCCACTTCTTCCAACAGCAGCAGTTTTTCCTAGCCACCTTCTGGAAATCAGTCTCTGTCACATTCCCGGTGCCATTCCAATATCCAGGGTTGAGTCTGCTGCACGGCCTGCTGCTTGGTTATAGTGTGGGTGCCTGGAGCTGGACAGGAGTGAGGAAAGGAGTCCCCCCTCACATAGTCACATCTGGACAATTAGAGAGAGTGCAGAATATGTGCAGGGTATAAAGTGACCTGCGAGACTGCATGGGAGATACCAGAACACTTCCAATTTACTGTTATCAAAGAAGCATACCTGAATATTGGGGTGGGGAAGACAAGGCAGAAGAGGATCCAAAGCCCAGGTCAGCAGCTCAGCTGCAGCCCAGGCAGTTAGTGAGTTATCATTCATTGGCTACATGGCGGCCTACATGAAGCTAGTGTGTGGGGTCACTAGCATGCAATGGAGAGTTATCACTATGTGCTTTGTTTGTGCACTTTTCAGAGAGGCCACAGTTTGAATGGGCTCAGCAAACCCATGGCCTCCTCATTCTGAGAGACAGGGGCATGTCACCTTGGTAGGACAGCATAGGGGAAGCTACTGTGGTTGGTCTGGAAGAAAAAGATTTCTGATGAATGCCTGGACTATGCTCCTCCAGATTGGAACCAGTGAAGGCACTGTGTGGTATGTAGCGGCAAGGAAAAGTTTTCATAAGGTGCCCTGCTCCACGCGTGATGCTCACTAATGCCCCTGGTTCTTATGGAGATACTGACTCCAAGCCAGCCTCCTTCCTGCAGGCTCCAGATGAGTTATGCAGAACTACCTTGTGTTTATTTGGAACACCTCTCTGCTCCTGATCTGGATTCAGGCCCATTCATAGATTGTAAGGTCAGCAGGGACCACTATGGTTATCTAGTCTGGCCTCCTGCACAATGCAGGCCAGAGAACTTCCTGCCCACTCCTGCAATAGACACTTAACCCATGATTAAATCCCCAAATCATTGTGTAAAGACTTCAAGATACAGAGAAACCATCAGCAGGTGACCGAGGCCACATGCTACAGTGGAAGACAAAAACAAACCAAAACCAAAAAAAACCCACCAGGTCCCCTGCCAATGCCAACCTACCCAGGGGGAAAATCCCCTCCTTCCCCAAATATGGCAATCAGCTAATCCCTAAGCATGTGAGCAAGACTCACTAGCCAGACACCCAAAAAAGAATTCTCTAAACCAACTCAGACCCCACCTCATCTAAAATCCCATCACAGGACATTAGCATATTTCCCACTAGTAGTCAAAGATCAGTTAACTGCCAAATGAGGCTGTCCCATCAGCCATCCCCTCCATAAATTTATCTAGCTCAGTTCTGAAGCCAGCTAGGCTTTTTGCCCCCACAGCTCCCCTTCGAAGGCTATTCCAGAACTTCACTCCTCTGATAATTAGAAACCTGCCTTTAATTTCAAGTCTAAACTTCCTGATGGCCAGTTTATATACATTTGTTCGTTTTCCTTCATGACAAGCTTGAAGGGAGATTTCAGTTTTAAAAACATGAACAGGACCGTGACCAAACACCTTAGTTTCTTCTGATCATCTAAACAAAGTACTAGTGTTTGAGAAGTCAGCACACTCCTGAAAATACTGTACAGTCAACTCAGCTACCCCTTACTCCTTACCTTATCCGGATCTACTTTTTTACATCTAGGATCCATCCTATGGGTCGTTGTCCGAGGTGTGATGTTTACTGGTTTGTCTCTCTCAGGAAGGCTCTAAAGACAAGAATTAGAAATGATTAAATCCATCACATGGATTTAGCTCATTAAACACACGCTTCAGTTTTACGGCTGCCACCCACATGGTATTAATGATTTAATGGAGATTTTCACCAAGTTCCCACACAGACTTCTAGTGCACTGGAGAAGCACTAGTTTTATGCCGTCAAACAAATCTAGAATCTTGTTCTTTGGTACGTGATAAATGGCAACACATTCCCAACCCTCCACAATCATGTAAGTTACATAAATATAGAAATGCTTTCTGCAGAAGTCACTGAGATCTAATAGCATTTTTTCTCAACAGCATTCCCATGGTCTGAGACTCAAATTAGTGATTTTGAGATTATTAGTATAAACTTCAGAAAGCTTAAAGAGGCTTCCCACAATTTTCAGAGTGGGTGTTCTATGTTTTCTGAAAGTCCCATTAAGGCTTCTCCAAAGCTGGATGACCATAAACCACTAGCTGGGCACTTCTAAAAAAATCTTAGCTGTGACCTCAAACTGTGTGGAATTAGCACTGCGTGATTAAAGTTTTATGCTTCACTGAATGTTGTGTACTGGATACACCAGTATTAAAGCATCACAGAGCATCATTTTCCACTTTTAAAAAATCCTGATGTGTGCAATTGTCTTGTCCAAAAGAAACCATTTCTACTAAACCTCGCTAAGAAACTGTTTTCTTGTCCTTTTCAACATAAAATTGGGATGAAGAGGCAAAACAGTTTTCACACCCCAAAAATTCAAACAATTTTATATCAGATCAAATTCCGGCATTTCAATTTTGACTTTTGTTTTTACTGCAAGGTAGATTTCAAAATTAAAAGAAGATTTGAATGAAAACCTCAAGTTTTCATTTAGAAAAAAGATCAAAACAGAAGCTTTCAACAAAAGAGAAACTTTGCTGAAACTGACCCATTCCCACAAAATGTAAGGTTTTCAAGAAAATCAGTATTTTCCCATAGAAACAGTGTTTAATCAAAGAGTTCCCAGCCAACTTTAACTTCTACTAGCTAGGCCATGAATGCACACTCAGCATTGCAAGCTAGATACACACATGACCCAGGTGGCTACCCCTCCTCCCCACATGCACTTATCTATAGACAGGAATTTCTACACCTTTGGTTTTAGAACCACAGTCCACCTGACAGGCAGTCCAAAAGCAGAAGTGGAAGGTTGATGGGCTGTTATGTGCAACAGGGGCCACGTAAGCAGAGATGATGGTCAAATAAGAAGTATTAAGCAGAGCATCTGGAAACCCACACATTCAAGTAGCCAAGTAAATTACAAGCAAGGTAAGGTTACCATCTTATAGCTAATAAAGAACAAGCTAAAAAGAGAACTAGAGTGGGAGTGCTTACACCCAGCAGAACGACTTCTCTTCTCTATTGCTTCTTTCAAGCCAGCTGTGCTTCTTACACACAAGCATTGGAAAGACAGGAAATCCAAGGCTAACAGTGGGAGCAAGGAATGGAGTGTATGGAAATTAACAGCTCCAGATAGCCATCAGCAATCAAACCCAACCACAGTCAACACATTTTCATATACCCAACACTGCACTATGGCTGATTTCTTCATCACTGTACCATCAGCATGGCCCACGACCATATACAACTCACTCCTCCTTGCCAAGAGAGAAGTAAGTTTCTGCCCATTCCCAGTTTGGCTTCTCATACCCAAAAAGTTCCAGTGGGCTAGTTGCGGTAGTCCGATTCAGCAAAGCAAACAAGGAATCCTGCTGCACTTTTAAAGACTTTATTTATAGCATGAGCTTTTATGGAAGAAATCCCACTTCATCAGATGCTTGCAAATGGAAAACTTACATTATGGGGGGGAAAAATAAATGCTGTGAAGTGTGAGGCGATACACCAATGAGTAGTGTAACCAATCCAAGAGTGAGTGAGGCATGTTCCAACACAAACAGAAAGGCCATCCTTATCCAAAGACCTGGCTGGCCAGGCTTCCAAAGGAACCAGTCCTGCTCTGTATATCCACATACATAGCCCCTGGTACATAAATCACTGTGCAATTGCCACAAACTAAGGCCCTTAGGAAAATAAGATTTTTTTTTTTTATAAAAAAAGAACTATATCTACTTTGCAACACCTGAAGAAGATTCACAGCCAAGCCATCTGCATGGAGAGTGTTATATAAGTACCAACTAACTGCTATGTCGCAAGACTATTCCAAAAATAAATCATGTCATCTAGACATCCTTGAGAAGCCAACAATAGCTATGTACATCAAAAGCCATTTTTTAGCGCTTGCCTGGAGCCAGTGCTTCTGGTCTTGAGCATTAACAAAGAGATGGGTCTGACTTTTTGTCCACATTATTTATTGTGACAACCCACACATGTCAGAAGTAGCCCCAGGTCAGACATTTGTGCTATTCTCCCCATCTCTCCTCATACAGCAAGCTTGCTATCCTACTGGAGTGCGGCAGGTGCAGTGACCAGATCTCCACCTACTATTGTGACAAAACAAGGTAACAAGGGCACAATGGTACCTGGAACCAAAGAGTCAACATTGCCAGTGAGAACACACACAGACTTGCAAGGCAAGAGGTTATCCAATGCATGGTTTCTACAGCTTGCTGACCATATCAGTTTATGCTGGGTAGAATACTAACTTACATGATATTTAACTTCACCAGAACTACTTAACGCTTTCAGAGAAGGGTAGAAGTCATTGTGATCTTGTGTAGTTGAAGGTACCCCCTACTCTCCCTAGGAATTCTGATCAAGCAACAGTGTACAGTAGCCTCATAGACCAGTGCTGCCCTCCCTCGCAGACCAGAGCTGTTGGCTTTTGAAGTGTCTATAATTCCAGTGCAACGTTACCACATTTAAGAACGTCAGTTCATACTTGGCATGACCTTGCATTTGGCAGTGAAGTGTTTGAAGGTGAGCCAAATCAGTGCTCTGTAGTGCCTCCACGTCCCTTCATTGTAGGTTGTTTTACTTCTCATCCTCTCAGTTAGTGTGATCTTCCTTCCACTTGTCCACTTGCCTCATCCGCTGTACAGCACCCACTCCTCATGACCAGCAGATGAACTATCAAGTAGCAGTGCTGGTGACTTGCTGTAAACTGTCTGAATACAGATGGTGTAACTTCTATTTGTCCCAGTCAGTGAGAATGTCTGGCATAGTCTCCACGCCTTCAGAGATTCCAAGCTCAGAGGGGACCATAATTGCCATCTATCCTGACCTCCTGTATTCCACAGGTCAGAGGCTTCTCCACAGTAACACCTAGAATCTTTTAGGAAACATCCAATCCTAATTGAAAATTGCCTATGATGGAGAATACATCACAACCATTGGTAGATTAACAAACTTTTGGAATACTCTCACTATTAAAAAAGAGAGAGAGAGAGCAATCAGCTGCATCTGACAAAGTGGGTTGGAGTCCACAAAAGCTTATGCCCAAAGAAATTTCTTCATTTTTAAGATACCACAGGATTCTTGTTGTTTTTGCTGTCCACAGACTAACACAACTACCCCTCTGGAACTTCTCACTATTAAAAATCTGCATCTTTATTTCCGGTCTGAATTTGTCTATCTTCAACTTCCAGCCACCAGACTGTGTTAGACTTCTGTGCTAGAGACTAAAGAGTCAATTACAAAATATTTGTTCCTTGTGTAGGTACTAATAGACTGTAATTACGTCACCCCTTAACTGTCTCTTTGTGAAGCTAAATAGATTAAATTATTTAAATCTTTTGCTCTAAAGCAGGTTTTCTGATCCTTTTATCATTCTCATGGCTCTTCTCTGTTCCTCTGCAATTTATCAACATACTTCTTCAGTTGTAGACACCATACTTGGATGCAAAGTTTGGCAGTGGTTATATCAAGTCAAATACAGATATAAAATAACCTCTTTACTTCTACTAAAGATTCCCCTGGTTTATGTATTCCAGGATGGCATCAGCTTTTTTGGTTACCGCATCACACTGGAAGCTCATGTTCGGCTAATTACCTACCACAACCTGAAATCTTTGCTGGGTTCCCTGCTTCCCAGAATAGAGTACCACATCCTGTAAACATGGCCTACATTCTTTATTCTGAGATGTACATATATTCATTTTGCACATTGTTTGCTTGCCCTCAGTTTACCAAGTGATATAAATCATTCTGCATCAGTGAGTTGTCCTCCATTATTTACCACTCACCCAATTTTTGGGTCATCTGCAAACTTCATCAGCAAAAATAATGGTAATTAATAGAAGTTGTTAAACAGCATAGAGTTGAGAACCAGTTCCCGTGGGAGCCCATCAGAAACACATCTGTTTGATGACCTCCCTGTTTACAATTATATTTCAAGACCTCTCACAAGTAGACAGGTTTTAATAGATTGATGTTGACTGGCATTCATTAAATTACTCTCCTTCAATTTTTGATTAAAGAAGTCCCAAATCAGTCTGGGATTATCTGGGATTGATATCAGACTGATGGTCACCCTGTTTATCCTTTCTAAATATTGGCACAACATTAGCATTCTTCCCCTCTTTTGGAAATTCCAGTGTTCCAAAATTAATTTGGGGGGTATGTGGGGGTGACTTTAATGGTCCAGTAAGCTTCTCAGCTAGCTCTTTTAAAACTCTTGGATGTAAGTTATCTGAACCTGCTGACCGACTTGTGTCTTGCTTTAGTAGTTACTGTTTAACATCCTCCTGAAAAACTAGTGGACAACAAGGAAGTATTTAGCATATGTTATGACTATATCAGCTGTTCATTTTCCAAACACAGAACAGAAATATTATTGAACTTTTCTCCCTTTTCTGTATTATTGATCATTCTACCATTTCCACTTAGCAAGGTGCCACTACCCCATTGTTAGGCTTATTTTTGTGCTTAATATACTTAAAAAGCCTCCTCTTTATTATCCTTAGTTCTCCAGGCCACAGAGTTTTCCTTGTGTCCCTTTGCTTCCCTAATCTGTGGTCTATAATTCCTAGCTTCTAATGTATATTCATTTCTATCAACTTCCCCTTTCTTTCATTTGTTCACATTATTTTATATCCATATTTCACTTTCAGTAGATTTTGACCATGGGAGAAAGGTCAGCCTGAGACAATACAGACATAGTGATGGCATGATTAGCTTAATGAACATTGCCTTTGATATGCTCAAGAGCAGATCTATTGCAACGCTCCCCACAAGGAAGACAGCAGGGAGAGGCTTTGCACTTGATTAAACCAAAAGATTTAATTCCCCACCATTGGTACTGGTCCCAGAACGGAAGCAGTAGTTCAGAGAAAGAGAGAGGGTGCCGGAGTTAAATGCTGATGGACAATTTACACATCTGTGTTCCCATCCCCACTCAATGAGGCAGCACCAGAATGCCAGGCAGGCCTCTTTGTAGCCAAGTAGCAAAGGATTGCAGAAACATTTAATTACAGAGACTAATGTTTCCACAGGGAAAAAGCCTCCAACTTCATTCTTGCTCAGCATTTAGCAAAGCATTGGGTGGGGAAAAATATGCAAACTGTGCTTTTGTACTCCTTGGCAATTCATGGAGCAGGATGCAGGGACACTCCCAATCTCTTCCTTGCCACAGCAAATTCCCTTCCCTAGGCTGGACACCAGACAGGCTTTGGTCTGAACTAGTGTCATGGCCCTATTTAAGAGAGACACCTGCTGTCAGACAACTCAAGCCACACCATGCTAAGTGAGAGGGCCCACTGCTCCTGAACAAAGGCTGTGACAATGTTATACCCCCTCCCCACACCTCCCACCCACAAGGCCATATCTTGGAAATGCAGATGCTCACGCAATGTTGTTCCCTGCCAATCAGCTGCTTTCAAGAATACTGAGGGAACAAGGTTTTTGAAGGTCACCTGCCTGTTCAGAGAGAGGATGGATGGCATGACATCCCCATATACTCTTGATTTGCTGGGGGTGATGTGGAAGGTGTCCCCTTGATATGTTGGGAATTTAATGATGCATAAGCCCTGCTTTAGAAACATTCAGTGACATTTGCAATCCCCTATGAGTAGGAACTTTTAACACAAGAGGTGCCATTAGAGAGCAAGTTAAAAGAGCTCTAAAGAGCATGTGTGCACCAAGGTTAAAAGGCGTGTCCACAGCGTCTGTTATCGCACATGCTGTACAGAGGATATGGTTACACCGTGGCACCGTCTGACAGTGCAATCAAAGCTTGAGCTAGTTAACAAGATGCCACAAAGAAGGAAGACCCAGCCCACTTCAAGAGCACAGACTCCTCAGCCCAGAAAGACGAGCTGTAATTGGTATTCCCAAGTAAGACAACTACTCATCTAGCAAAACCCTATAGACTCTACTGGCAATCTCTGCCCAGCGCCCCATCCTGCATCTCCTCCACCTCTGTTTCAAAAGGCTCCATATACACAGGTGTTCTCTGTCTGGATACGAATGACAGAAGCTGTCCTTGGTCCAGCACTCTCATTCTCTTCATGCTTCTGTCAGCCCCACAGTTAGCTGACCCCACATCACAAAGTTCCATTCTCAGATCCAGGCTGATGTTATGTCCAGAGAAGATGCCCAACCAAAATTTCAGGGTCAGCTTCCTTGGCCTCATCCCCACTAGGAAAAGTCTATGTGTTTTTTCTCCAGCTTCACCAAAGTGAATAGTGTGAGCTGGAGTGCAGAGGTATTCCTATCACCACATTCTCTATCCCAGCTCTCAGCACCTGCACTCGTGCGGAGACACACAAGTTGTACTAGTGTTTGCGGTACATGTGCTTTACAGCAATGAGAGACCATCTGTCACTTCCCTCCCAGCCCCATGAGCAGATCGGAAGTTCTAGAGGTTTGGTTTTTGAGATATTCCAGTTGTTTAATTTCCCAGCCTCTGCCCACTGGCTGCTGTTGAATTCTTTGCTCTGTGTATGTAATTTAGGACTGGTTTGATTGGTCTGTTTGCTGACTGAATTATACTAATTGGTTAAAATTTGGCATTTCCAGCAACATTCTTAGTGAACTTGTTCCTTCCAGTGCCTGAGGAAAGCAAACAGCTGAAGTAGGTGCTTGAAAATGTGAATGACTGCTCAAATAATTCTATTGCATTATTCACCAAGTTCTGACTGTAACAATGCATCATCCTTTGTTCCCTGGTTTTTCCCACTGAAAGACAGTAACTTTATGGACTCTGAATTATCCCATGTGAATCACAGATGGTAAGTCTGTTAGTTACTGAGAACTGCAGACATGTGGCCACTAGAAAGCAATCTCACTGGAGCACCCACTAACATGGGACACTTCAGCTGACCCTACATCCTTCTCTGCTGGTCACCACCCTTCTCAGTCGAGGAATTCTGAAACAAGATGCAGTGCCCAGCTTTGGTGCCAGAGCTGGTCTCCTCTCCTATTCATCATGGCAAAACACCAAAGGTCTGTTTTTGTGGGAAAGAATTCATACTGGCACCAAGGCTCACAAAAAAACAGTGGCTAAACGTCCAGTATCCAATGCATTCCCAACTATGGGAGAACTGGTGCTTTCCAGAGCGAGGGCAGGCCAAGGAATGGCCCTGCCTACGCCATCATGACTATGGAAAGCAAAGTTTCTTACAAAACCTGAGTTCCCCGCCCCTGTTCTTAATCAGGGCCCATAGCGCTGAAGGAGTTGTCCGTATAAAGCATGGGGATGATACAGAGATCAGCAATGTGCATTGTCTGACACATGGAGGCACACACCCCCAAATGAGAGTTTCCAGGGGCTTCAGAGCTTGCGGAGAGCTTCTCTCATACCTTCAGATGACTGTTTATGTCCACATCTTTCTCAGTTTTCTCCAGCTCAAAGTGCCATTGCTTTTCCTTCTCCTCTGCTTCTAAGCACCTCATCTCTAGAAAGAACTCCATTGCACTCTTCATTAGAGATCTGCCTGTCTTAAACACATATTCCCAGTTCTGCCCTCATGGTATGGAAGAGACATGGCTCTGTCTCTATCGACTCCTACCTCCAGAGGCTCATTTCTCTATTCCTCATCCCTAGTCCACGTCTGCCTCGGAGTTGGACTTCTGGGATTGATCTGGGGCTGGTGTCTCCAGGGCTCCTCTGCCCCACTGCAGATACATTCACTGGGCTGCTTTCCTGCTCTACTCTAGCCTAGCCATCCCACTTCCATGAAATCTAGAAAAAAAACCCTATGTGTTTTAGAAGAAAAAAAAAAGCAAGGAGTCTTGTGGGACTTAAAGACTAACAGATTTATTTATCGCATGAGCTTTCACAGGAGAATATCCCACTTTGTCAGATGCTTTGAAGAGAGAAAACTTACAGAATTGGATGAAAATAAATGTAGGGGAGTATAAGACATGGGATCAGGTCACACTGCAACAGCAAATCAGAGCATTTGTAAGGATTCAGACTTTAGAAAACAGCATACAGAGGGAGGGTGAACTCAAATAACCTGTTATAATGTGAAAAGAATCCATAGTCACAATTCAGCCCTGCTTTCACACAATTTAATTTGCACATTAATTCAATTTCGGCTGTTTCTCTTTGAAGTCCCATTGATTTTCTTGACAACCATCGCATTTGAGCGCCTTCCTCTATTTTTAGGCAGGCTGGAAGGCTGCCTGCCTAAAAACAGGGGGCCCTGGGACTGTGTTCCGGTGCCTTCCCCCTTATTTTAACCCCTGCCTTTTCCCAGCCCTGCACAGCCCACAGGACTGGGCTGAGCAGGGAGGGAACTTTAACTCCAGCTCTCCAGGATGCTCGTGGCACACTCTGGCTGTTGCCGCGGCACACCAGTGTGCCATGGCACACTGGTTGGGAACCACTGCCCTGGAGTGACTGCTGTCCCCCACTGGTGCCATCCAGTGCTCAATGGGCATGAACAGCAAACTCCACCACACTGGCTTATGCTGCTACTACCTAAGCAGTGAACAGAGCACTTTCACCTCTGGGTGCTGTCACTGCATCAGTAAGTGCACGTTCAATTTAACCACACGATCATCTCCACTACAACATCAGGTTGAGTTAGTACAGAAGTAGCCCCAGCCTGACTCCTGCAGACACACAAAATCCTTCAGTTTGGGTTAAATGGTGCGTTCAGGTGGCGGTAGCTGGCCCACATGGGATGAGGCCCAAGCACTGATAACACTAGTAATGCAGTGGGGGTACTGCAGTAATCCAACCACCATGTAGCTTCCCTGATGTTGTGTAGCAGGACTGCTTTCACCAGGGTGAGACAAATGTCAAAGCAATGAACAAGACAGCAAAGACAAGCCCCTAGCCCCCTTGACAGATGGGAGCAACACCCAGTTGCCATATGTCTTCAAGCCGGACAAGATCACCAGCCAATATCTAGTGACCAGAGCTCTGACATGATTTAATAATACGAAGAACCATAGGGTCAGAGATGGAAGGTCTGGGCTCTCCAGCCTCCAATTGAATTTGAAAGCCAGGTGTTCCACCCCCCCGCCGCCACCGCCACCGCCCCCCCCCCCACACACACACACACCCCTGCAATGCACAAACCCACAGCCAGGAGTCTAGGAAGCATGCCCTCCCTCCAGGCATGTCACACTGAGTTACCCATTAACTAGACAGCCAGCGACTGCACATCCAAGTGCCTTTTACAACAGCACTGACTGGGGCACGGCCATTTGGTTTTTCTAGGTGCATGACTTCTGGAAAGCTGGAGTTATCAGACAGTCACCTCTTCAGCAACCATGCAGGAATAGTCTCCAAATGGGGAGCTGCGGCCCATTCCAATATGCCCAAGACTCCCAGAAACCTCTTCACCAATCTAGAAGAAAGATGGCAAGCTCCTGTGCGCATAGCGCACAGACAATTTGTAACCTGCTAGGGTGGGCTCAAATGCATTCACCTGCCCCTCTCCTGTGCCCCACAGAGAAAACCCCGGCAGAAAGCATCTGGAGAGCCAGGATCCAGTCTGTTCAGGACTCACAGCAAAGACTGCTCAGAGTTCCCATCCCACATTAAACTACCACTCAGCATAAACATACAATGAACTTTATTAACTAACTAAACAAACCTTATT
Organism: Podocnemis expansa; assembly: GCA_007922195.1. Lineage (NCBI taxonomy): Eukaryota > Metazoa > Chordata > Testudines > Podocnemididae > Podocnemis > Podocnemis expansa. Next base: position 3,210,649 of record ML682104.1, read on the forward strand.
CTAAAAAAACATGATGAATTTAAACAAAACAGTAAGAAACCCAAGAGTACCAACGTTCAGGTGGAGTCACCCTTATCTCAATTGCAGTCTTTTAAGTCCTTGAGGCTTGAATGCAGAAAGTAAGCAATCCTCATCCTCTCTAGCTGCAGGAATCTTCAGGCAGATGCCATGCAGTCCTTTCTTCCTCCTGTGTAGCCAGCACCATGCAATCAGGTCACTGGCCATCCAACTCTCAGTTCCACTGCAGACAACTCCCCTGCAAAGCAGAGAGGAAACATCCTGCTGTCCACTCCTGCTCAGCTCCTGATTCTCTTAGCCGATGTACTCTGCAGCTCTGTTTGCTCCTCGCCAGGCTGCTCTTATCAAGCTTCTCCCTGAGCATGTAACTCCAACACAACAATAAACTTGTGGAGCATGCTCAATCTGCTCCCACACCCTCTTACCAGAAGGCTCTGGTTTCTGGGCTGCAAAATCTGCCCAGCAACATAACCCAGCCATAAAGGATCCCTGAAAGAGATTGCACCTTTTTATGCACATGGGTTACAAATTCACCTCTGTCAGGAGCATCAGTGGAGTAAAATTGAACCACAGAGCAAGTTTTATACAGCCTAGAAGTCCAGCTGGAGAATTAAACAAGAGGGTGGAACCCAAATGAAAGAGCACCAGGAGACGGGAGAGCAGTGAGTAGGGACGACAAGACTGACTCCTGAAGATCTAGCCTGTTTACACTGAAGACCTACATCCAGAAAGGAGATGAACAGCTCAGACTGCACCCAGGAGCTGCTCCCATCAATCAATCAAATCATAGGGCTGGAAGGGACCTTGTGAGATCATCGAGTCTAACCCCCTGGGAATTGAACCCAGGACCTTCTGCATGTTAAGCAGAGGTGCTAGCCACTCCATGTGATAAGTGATTTACTTTCTCACAGCCACCCTAAAAATCCATCTGGTGTCCCTAACCTAGCTACTGCAGAGAGGGCATGGAGTCTGGGTAGGCACATCTCTGCAAGAGGATCTCTCCTTACAAGAACTTGTACAGAAACTGTTGTTGTTTACAGCCCTAGAGAGGACCCGTAGCCAGCAGCACATTACAGAGGGATTATGATTCAGTGATTCTAGATATATTCATTAGAGCAGTGGTTCCCAACTTTTTAGGCTCAAGGGCCACAGATACCTACTTACAGTGCTGAAGAACCACCAGCCTCTGCAGGCAGGTCCTTCCCCCACTCCACTGTAGCCAAACAGAAGGAGTTCAGTCAGGTGGCAGCTTCCCTGATGGTTTCCTTGACTGCAGCAGGGAACCCACATGCATCCTGCACCCCTGTGTGCTCCATCTGAGTACACGGAGTGGCTCCCTTCTGCAGCCAAGGGGATGGAAGATCAGTGCTCCCCTCCCTCTGGCTCCAGCAGGGACCCCAGCACTTGGGGACCCAAGCAGAGCACTTTGCCATGCTTCTTCTCTAGTTGGTGAGAGAGGAATGCTGATTTCCCATCCCATTGGCTGCAGAAAGGAGCCTGCACCCATCTTTTAGCCCTGAGCTCTTAGGTAGCAGCTCTCTTCCACACCCAGCAGAAATGGAGCCATGGGCCACTATGAAAGCCCTCTCAGGCCACTTTTGGCCCCAGGTCACAGATTGGGAACTACTGTCCTAGAATATAGAAAAGTCAAACTGTGAGAGCAGACAGAGCAGCTCTGATTCTTCCCAGAATGTTCCAGCTCTCCTCTGATATGACCTAGGTAGGAGTGCTTTGGACACACCACAAGGAACACATCATCGCTTAATGTTCTTCCCTGCAGCCGTGCACCTAACCCTGAACTCTTTAGCACACTAGGGAGGCTGTACTCATTTCATAGTAGGAAAAGCTAAGAAGCAAAACAGGATCTTGGTGTAGTTTATGTAGAATACCTTTTGTTTGGCAGTGAAAGAACGCTGGTTAGGAGCCCTGGCAATGGAGTTTCTAGTTATTCAGCCAACCTTGAGCCATGGCCAGTGCATTGCCTCAGAGTCAGAGGTATGGGGGATCCCACTTGGAGGTGGGCCCATACGAGTCTCTGTGCCCATCAATCAGGCCCAGATTTTTAAAAAGATGTGTAGGTGCTGCAGAACTCAGCATTAAACTTGTCTTCCAAAGGGAGTTTGCACTTCAGAGCCAAAAATCCCATCGAGAGGAGCCAAAGTCCTACCCCTACATCACTGATGAGATACACTAATGAAGGCCAGTGGGGAAAACATTCCCACATTACAGGGTTTCCGCCATTCCATGACTTTAGATAGTGTACAGAGGAGACTGAACGAAGATAGGCATTCACACGGCACTGACAAATGTGGATGTCCAGCAGCAACTTCAGATGGTTGACCGGGGTCAGTCAACAGTCTGTCTTGGGAACAGCTCACTTCCTATCTGACAAGTAGGATTCTCACCTGTATTTCAAAGGAAAACACATGCACATATCCAACCATCACCTCATTCCAGGGCAGACCCTTCACACCAAGATGCACCTGTGTGAGCAGCAAGGCAGGATTTCCAGTGCAGCCAGATTGCAGCACGTGATTAACTCCTTAAAGGGTAATGGCTGTTTAAATGCTTTAACCAGCTGATTACTGTTTAAACTGAGGAAGGGAGAGGGTGGGGTTAAAGTAAGCCCAGACACGGGGGAACGCCATCCTGGGGCCCACTATTTTTAGGGGCTTAGCATTCTAGGGCCCCTAAAAATAGAAAATTGAGCCAGAACGCTGCATTCTGAGGCCCACCATCTAAAAATAGTAGGCCCCAGAATGCAGCATTCTGGCTCCATTTTCTACTTTTAGGGGTCAGAATGCTGAGCCACTAAAAATAGCAGGTCTCGGAATGGTTTTCTGCTGTGTTGGGCAGAGCAGGTAGTTCTAAAAACTCCACCCCCAGCCTTGTCCAGAGGCTCTGAGCATGCTCAGTGAGACCAGGCTGTAGGCTAAAGCAGATGTGTGTGGGGTGGGAGCTGCGGTGGAGGGCAGGTGTTTGGGGGTCAGGAGCTGGGGTGTGCAAGCACACCAGCATGAGGGGTGCCCACAGCAGCACAAGAAGTGCCCGCCAAATTATACTTTAATCTCGGGGGGGGGCAGCAGCTGGACTAGCTCCCTACCAGCGAAAGCAGTTGGGCAGCTCTTGTTGGTGGGGAGGCACAAAGCCCAGCACGGGAGGGAAGGGAACCGCAGCTGGGCTCCGTTCCGCTCCCCATGAGCAAGAGCTGCCCAGCTACCACAATGGGGGGGAGTCACAGCTAGTCAGCTCCCTCTAGGCAGTGAGGGCCGAGCCCAGCACGGGTCCCCTCGCTCCCCACCAAGGTTTAACCATTCTATTTTTAGGATGTTTAAATGTATTTTTAATTAAACTATTTTTTACATGTGCTACACCTTCCACTAAAGTATAGCTATACCCTTAGGCTGTGGTCTGGAAGCTCGGTGTTTGCATAGAGGTCTACAATGTCACTTTGATCCTACATTCCTCAGACAACTCTGCTGCCCAGTATCTTACACTCCATATGTTCCCTTCCCCCAGCCAGGTACCAGCATGTGGGACTCCAGCTCAACATTACCTGTTCTTCTAAAGCAGTTATGGATGGATATCATGAGCCAACTCAGATGCATAGCTCCAAAACAAGGTGACCCTGAGTAAATGCTAACAAAGAAGGCAGTGAGTCAATGTGGTTTCTGGAGCGGAGGATGGAGCAGCACACAAAGGAGACCATGATCACTGAAGGCCAGGAGGATGGGAAAACTGCTGTCATCTAAAAGAAAGCTATCAGCAATGATTTAAGAGGCTGCTTTCTGCAAGCTTTTCAGAGGAGAGTCACTGGAGGATGTAAAATGTATGCTTCACAAGTGAACTGGTTCCATAAAAGAGGGCAAGAAGAATTACAGCAGCCTGTGCAAGATCATAGCATTTCCACTGCTCTCTCTGCATGCCTCAGGACCAGTTCTGAGAAGCCCCATGGGACCCAACCAGGAGAGAGAGAGAGAGACAAAAAAAAATAATCACCTGTTTTCCTATTTATTAAAATTGATAGAAAGATTAGAAAAGCATAGACATTGTTAGTTATGGCATCATCACCACAACTTCAACTTCCCAGCCAACGCCTTTCCCAAGTGCTACAATTCCCTTTGATCAAGCCAGCTTGATACCTATCCCAGCGGCATAGCCAGCCTTTGTTTTCCGGCTGGGCCCCTGACCATGAAGGGTGGACCCAAGCATGGGCAGCTTCCAACCACGTGACCAGAAGCTGCCTGAGATGCTCCAGCAAGTGGAAACAGCATGCCAGCACTCTGACTCCACATGTTACTTAGCAACTGGCGCTCTGTGGAGAGGAGGGACAGAGAGAGGCAGTGCAATGAGGTCTGCCAGCAGTGAGCAGGCCTCATCTCTAAGTGGGTGGGCCTTAGCGCACGCATAGCTACACCCCTGACCTATCCGCAGTAGTGGGAGACGCTAATCAGAGATCAGACTTCATGCAGAGTCTCAAGATGAGAGTTTATGACCTGAAAATAGGAAAGTTTCTCTAGCCTTAAAATAAAAAGCTTCATCTTCAGTAAATGAAATACTTAGATACTAAGCGTCATGAATTTCCCCAAATGAAACACTACATAGATAAAAATTTCCAGAGGGGTAGCCGTGTTACTCTGTGTACAGCAAAATCAACAAGAGGCCTGTGGCACCTTAAAAACTAACAGATTTCTTCAGGCATAAGCTTTCATGGGCTCCAACCCACTTCAGAAGCTTATGCTCGAGGAAATCTGTTAGTCTTTAACGTGCCACAGGACTCTCGTTGTTTTTACTACATGGATAGTTGTCAGGATGTAATTTTTGCAGGCCAGGCACTGAGATGTGTGACTACTCTCAGAGGGCATTTTACAACTTTGGGTGTCACATTACACTGGGCTCTGCCTGGCTCACAGACTGAATATCCAGTAAAGTGCTCAGCCTAAGAGGAAGAAAATAAATCCAAAGCAACACACTTCCATTGACCACTTGTGTTGACACTTTTTCCAGCCAAACGAGCTAGTTAGAACTTCTTAGATAAAAGGAGGCAGCTTTTGCCCTGGCAGCACAGCCATGGTGCTGAATTTGTGAAGTTACATTTATTACTGTTATCACAAATGAATATCACAAAATTATCAGGTCTTTGGTCTAGCTCCCATTAGAAAATGCTGGGCTATGGAGTGGAGTGCAGAAGGGGGAGGATCTTTGTCATATACAAGACCCTTAAACAGCAACAAAGAAAAATGCCTGCTAGATAAGATTACTTACTGATTGCCCATGTTTATCCACTATGCCCTTCACTCCTAGGGAAAAAGGAAACACTGAAGTGCAACATGTTTAAAGACTGAACTAGGTCTGGGTCCTCACAAGAGAACACTGCACCTGCCATGAGGATTTCTCTGCAAGCCTTTCAGAGCTTCTCATCTGGGGGTAAACTTTTCTCTGATGTGTGCTGTGATCATGGTGCAAGGGTCAGGCCATTTCCACAGCTCTGTTGAAAAGACCCACCAGTTGATAAGGGCTGAGCCAAGTCCATGGTGAACTGGCTTTTTCAGTTTCACTTTCCTGACTCAGTAACCTATTCCAACAGACCAGAAAGAGAGGGAAAGATGCAAGGCAGGAACCATCTGAAAATGGTGAGGTGCTGCCAATGGGATAAAGAGCTTCTCTTTTCTAGATCACCCATTCACATGCAGCCCAACCAGTACCAACCATGTTTGTGTTCAGCCTTTGTGACTAGGGTTTCTAGTGCTATGATCATGTATCTAAGAAACTGGTTACCATTGGATGGCCTTTCACCAGCCTGCATTAAGAGAGATGTCCATTGAGAAGGAAGCCACAATCCACAGCACTAAAGCCACCTTTGCCACTGGCCTTGCTGACAGTCCACTTGCTGACCAGGTCAAAACAAACTGAATTCCTTTGGCACACGCAGCCACAGCCCCTCCAGATCAGAAATAGGGTGTGTTAGCAGGAGCGGAGCATGACAGACTCTTGCCCAGCCGTGGCCCATGCTGATCCAGTTCTAGGGTGGCAGCCTGTCTCTGCTGGGTGCCATGTGGGATGTAGAATATCTCTCAGCCCACCCTTCCATTCCTGAGGCAGCTAACATGTCCCCAGTATCACCAACCAGAACGTAGAGCACTTCCCTTTGGAATTCCAATCAAAACCCTCCTCCTTCCCTGATATTTTACTGGCCTCAGAAGCCATCAAGAGCAGGTTTCCTTCTGTTTTCCTGAGCCCAGTAAAAGGTTACAGGGTATATTTGTGAACATCACGGAGTGGAACCACAACTCATCCCTTGCCTGGAGGGAGGGCAAATGACTAGATAAGAATTCAAATGGAAGGCATGACCAGGGGACCAGCAGGTGGATGCTACACAGGGCTGGATAGATACACACTGAAATGCTTTGGACTCTGATGGGCTTCCCAGAGGCCGTGTCAGGATTTCTTCCATTTAACACCTTTTGAGGAGGTGTCTGGAAAGCCTGCTGCTGGTAGCAAGCATTAAGACTTAAACACATCTCAATAGATAGACAACCAGGGGTGCCCTCCAGGCAAAAATTCAACACTGCCCACTCTCCATCCTGCAGTTCAGTTGGATGAAAGACCGACAGAGAGATGCTGGCAAGTCATTTCATGTCTCCATTTCTCTCTTCTCTGCCACACTTGCATGGCTGAGATTTTTAAGCCCACATGGTCACCCAGCGAAGATCAGACACCCACATTTAATGGGCACAACCCCACCAGTTCCCTCCCAACCACCAACATGTCATCTTACAAACACAAAGGCAGTTCCAGTCCCAGGTTTGATTAGATTGCATTTCCAGAAGCCAGCCCCACGCCTTTGGCTAGAATGAGCAATGCAGGAGTAGGAGGCAGCCCTCACTTGTTCCATTGTCTTGAAGTCAACAAATTAGAAACCCAGAGGCTAGAGTCACTGCTTCATTAACCCAGCTGTGCTAGCATAACCCCATTGATTCCCACAGAGATGCTGAACTAACAGTTAAGACTCAGGCCATGGAACTGCAGCAGGAGACTACAGCATCTTGTGTGGCAGTTGAAGCCTGGACAACGAAGATTTTCCACTAGAACCTGCTGTGCTTTGCTCAGCAGGGTTCATTTGATTGTTGCTAGCTATGAACCCTGGTAAATTCCTCAGTGTCCTTTTGAAAGACCGGAGGCCAAATCAAAGACACCTGGCTTCTGTGATCCACTGCATTCCACTTATGTCCACAACATCACCAAAGAGTGTACACATGCAACCACTTCAGGCTTGAAAGCAAACTCTTGAGAATTACTGTAGTGGGTAAACTGAGGGAAACATTCTGCCTCTGACTCTTTCCTCTGCTTGCCACTTGGACCACAAAGTAGTCCCTGCAGGGAGTGAAAAAGAAACTCCTCTGACTGAGTAGCTACCGCTAGGGGTAGGAACTCTAGAAAACTAAGAAGCAGCCATTTGGAAGGCAGGGAAGAAGGACAGGGTCATATAAACCAAAATCCTTCAAAAATAAAACTTGTTTCACCACTTACATGAGACTTATGTTCCCTCTAAACTGTGCGCATGCACACAGGTTGTGAAACCCATGCACACAACAAGATAAAGCGTGCACAAAATAAATTCAACAGTGTGAATATTTTTATGCTACTTTAAGAAAGCTGTTTCAAGTAGCATGTTTCAAATAAGGTTTTGTAAATTATAAAATCATTTCCATCACCATATCAAAATAAAGCTAATATATTATTTGCATCATACACACTTGCTCTGTTGTGCTTGCAAGTTTGACCACACTCACTGGAGTGTGCACAAATTTGGACATTAGTTCCAAAAATTTGCACAAAAGAAATTTTTTGCACACATAGCCTACAAAAAATCAGAGACATACTAGGATGAAGCATCATAAGAGTCTAGCCACCTGCTGATCAAGTTTCCCTGTCTCCCAGCCACCTTTGCTTAAAGAATTAATGAAAATACTTTGTATTAGATTGAATTTTCCTCTTCTACACACTTAAGGCTCTGGCTATTAGACAAATAATCCTGACAATTTGTCAGGCAGAGACCCACACTGCACAACAAGACTAAGGCTATGTCTACACTACAGGCTTAAAGCCCTTTAAGTCAACTTAAGTTAAATCCCATCTATATTTAGAAATTATTAAGCTGACTTAATATTAAGTTGACTTATTAAGCAATTGCTTAAGTCGACTTCAGCATTTAAGTTGACTTTTCAGGGCAGGGCCCGCTGCCTTCCCCACCCCTGGGCATGATGGGCTCCCACCGGATCCAGCCTGGGGGCCTGATCTGGCTCATGCCCTCTGGCAAGGAGTTGATGACTGGATCCAGCTCCCAGCCCCTCTCCACTGGCAGAGAGGGCTGGCAGCCGGTTCCTGCAGCCTGCACAGAGGGATTGAGAGGGCAGGAGCTGGATCAGCCCCCCCCCAGCTGGATTGGCCCCTAGAGCCAACTGGGCTCAGGGTACCCAATCGGGGGGGGAGGGGGGTTGGAGGAGGGTGCCCTGCATATGTCTGCTCCCTGTCCACAGCAGAAATACCCTGCAGTCCACTTATCAAGGTCGACTTTGTCAAAAGCAGCTGGTGCAGAGCTGGACCTTGCAGAGGCAGGGCCCTGGAACAGCCCCTCCACAGAGTTTGGGCTCCTTCTACCCCACCACCCCAGGACCGAGTGGCCCCGATCCAGGGCCTGGGATGGCCAGGTAGAAGCAGCCCAAACTCCACAGAGGGGCCATTCCAGGGCCTCACCTCCGCAAGGCCCAGCTCCCCACCAGCAGCTTTTGGGAGGGAAGGCCTGCTGGTAGGCGGAGCAGTGCTGTTCTGCCCACCAGCGGAGGGAGGGATTGCACACCACCCCCGCACCCCCCCCCCCCCGCCGGCGATAGGGAGCCACGGCTCTGGCTCATGTGGTTGGGGGGGGGCAGGAGGGGAAAATGGCTCTTCTTCCCTCCTGGTTTGCCAACCCCTGTCCTAAAGCCATGTGAAAAAAGTCAATTGAGACTCAGCTTTGAGTATCCTTCCTTAGCTACAGATTGATATGCAACCGAAATAGGATCCTAGAGGCGCTGTGTGACTTGTTACTGGTCTTTTAAGGATGGAGCTGCCACCAACCTAACTGAATATATCCATTCTTCCCTCACTCTATGAGATCTAATACCCATTACTTTAGCACGCATGGAAAATAGGGGAGAACTCAAGCCTCCCCTAAGAGGAGCACCATGACACAAGTTGTTCAGACAGTGGCACAAGAGGACCACCTAGGCCTGGAGATTGAGATTAGGAAGGTGCTTTCTGATCAAAAATGCCTTTCAGACAAATCTTGGCACAGAAACATGTCCTGACAACTTCCGTACAGGAGCCTTCACCCCCAGTTTGACCACATCACCTGCATTTCCAAAAGAACAAGAGGGATACAAGAACCTGACAGTTAGACACTGACAGCTTTGGGAAGAAGAAACCACCATCAGAATGCCCATCCTGGTTCAAACTAATGGCCCATCTAGTCCAGTATCTTGTCCTCTGATAGGGTACTTCAGAGAGGGAATAAACAGAAAAAGGCTACCTCCAATGATCCATCCCATCATCTAGCAATCAGAGGTTTTAGGTTACGTCCCGGATGGACCAATCATCCATTAACTCATCTAATTCTTCTTTGACCCAGTTATACTTTTGGCTTTGACAATACCCCCTGGCAATGAGTCCCATAGATTGACTGTGTACCATGTGCAGAAGCTCTTCCTTTTGTTTTGAACCTGCCGCCTACTAGTTTCATCAGATGACCCCTGGATTTTGTGTTACGTGAAGGGGTAAATAAAACCTCCCTATTCAGTTTCTCCATACCACTCATGATATCACAGACCTCTAGCAATTCCGCATTCAGTAACCTCTTTTCTAAGCTGACCAGGCCCAGCCTTTCCTCACCAGGAAGCTGTTCCACATGCCTAATCATTTATGTTGTCTTTCTCTCTACTTTTCCAATCCTAATAAAAGGGAAGTCTGAAGCTACAACGCTCTGCCCCTATCTCCCAAAACTAAAAGAGTACATTAATCTGTGGAGACACCCAGAACAATGCCAGAGCAAAGTCTGTTCATTAATTCTCCACCATTAATATTGACTAAATTGCATGCACTGTACTTTATAAAGCAATCTTAGGATGGGGTCTACAGTACTGCTTAAATCAATCTAAGGTATGTCACTAAACGGTGCGAAAAAGACCTGGCCCCCCAAGTGACACAAGGTACACTGCTACCCGCTGTCCGCTTTGGGCAGGTCCACACCAGAAGCTGCAGCACTGCTGGTGTAGACCTGCCACAATTGCCTCAAACCAGAGACCTGTCCAGTCAAAGATAGAAAGGTGCAATGCAGACAATTAGAGGGAGAGGAATGGGGGTGGTAGAAGCAGACCTCCTTGGTTTCTTGGCCATGGGAGGCTGGACAAATGTGGAATGATACTGCATGCCAAGACAGCAGATGCTGGAAGGCTGGACAGAGGGAAGCTGTTCCAAGCATCGGCAGCAGCACAGTAAATAGAGCAGTAATAAGAAGGAGAGAGAGGAGAAAGTATTGGACAGAGAGTCAGGGCTGAGGTGTAGGGAGGAGCAAAGCTATGTGGAGAACAAAGGCTGATCTATATTAGACAGTTAGGCATTTGCAACACTGAGTGCAAACTCTGAACCAGGGCCTTAACTTTGGAAAGAAGAAAGGTGGGATGGGTTTGGAGAGAAAAGCAACAGGACACAGGATGGGACCGAGAGAAGACCAGCTTCACTGACCAGAGTTATCAACAAGGCATCAGAAGGCAGCAGAAGGGCAACTTCTGTTTGTGTCTCACCAGTCACCTGATGTGGCCCTGGGACATCCAGGACAGACCATCAGAAACACATAAGGACATGAGACATCAGACAAAAGAGATCAAGTTAGGAAAGTAGATTGTTGGGTGGAAATCACTGCAAAAACAGACAAGGAAAGTGGGAGTTGAAATTCAGAGGGCTGAGGAGGCTATTGAAGAGAAGAATGCAGATTGATGGGCAGACATCTAAGGACTGAACTCTGAGGGCCATCCAGAGAGACAAGGCTAGAAGAGGAGATGGGGCCACCAAAGGAAAAACTGAGGAGACCTTGTAAAGAAAGGAGGCCTTTTGCTGGTCATTGCCCTTGCCAAGGTCGCTAATTTCAGCAGTGCCAAGAAGGTGGAAGCCAGGCTGGGGCTACTCAAGGAGAGAAGGAAGGAGAGTCAGCAAGACCAGAGAGCATATGCAGGCTCTATGGGGAGACAGAGGTCAGAGAAGTCTCCTTTCAGGAAGAGAAGGGTGTACATGAAGTTTTAGGAGAAAGTACCCAGAGGACAAGAGAAGGAATGAGATGGAAGAGGAAACAAATAGGGTGAGGGACGGGACTCTAAGGGACAGGTTGAAGATAAAAGAAACAGAGAAAAGATCAGGCAGTCTCCCAGTCAAACACTGGGTGAAAAGAAAAAAAGAGGGAGGAGTTGTTGAATGGGGTGACTGGGTCAGGGAAGGAATCTGCTGGACAGCATTAATCCTGTCATTGGCAGGATCTGAGCAGAGAGCAGAAGAGAAAAACCCTCAGGAGCACCTGCAGAACCAGATGACAGAGGGGCACAGACAGCAACACCCACTCAACAGGAGGGTCTTTAGACAGTTTCCATCATCTAGCTGTGATTTCACACACCCACGAGCATCTAAAGCATTCAGTGTCAAGATCCGATTCTGCCCTGTCTCTGCTGTAAAGACAAGGGGGAGGTCCAAAAGAAATCATCCCTTCACGTCATTTCAGGGGGGTGCCCTGAGATGGAAGAACAACTTACATGAGGGAGAGACAGTGAGACACACAGATAACTCTAGTGAGCAGCAGTCAAACAGGGGGCACATTCCTACTCATCACTTCTTTTAGACCAACCAAGTCAGACTCAGACTGCAAGTTCTACTGGGCTCCCTGTAAGCTTTATGGAGCCTAGCGCAATGGGCTCCACTGCTAACCAGGGCATTTGTGCCTTCAGGCCCCTGCACTGGGTCTGGACCAACCCTCCCAAAGCTTTCCAGCCTGAGGCAGCAACTGATCAATTAACCTAAAACCTCTAAGGCAGCAGACCTGCTTCTATGCATGGGGTTTCACTCTTGGCTCTCACCCCACCAATCTTCACGTCTAAGGGGCAATGGCAGGGATTACATCCATGACAGCCAGGAACAAGGCCAGGAGGAAGATTGTTTTTAAATACCTGGGAAGAGCAGAAGTAGATGAGCTATGAATAACCCTAGTGCTGCGGTACTCAGGCCTCAGGTGTTCAAGAGCCACAACAGCGAGAATTCCTGGTTTCCTTTGTATATTCATATGTCAATGGAAGGATGGGGGAAACAACTGAGCAAGTATTATCATCTCACCAACTACAATTGGTTAATAACACAGTAAAAGTGCCCCGAATGGTTATGAATTAAATCCCACATGGTTATAATATCTGTGCTGCAAAGAGCTGCAGGAGAGACATGAAAGAGCCACTTACAGCTCATGAATCTCAGTAGGAACACTGCTGCCCTAACGAATGATGGAGAGCCACAGAGTAAAAAAGCTGCTTAATTTAAGGACTACCATTTTCCCATGAGTTGCCAGGGATCAGTCATTCTCAGTTTTCTCATGGAACCTCAGATTCTATTTCCTTCTACCCATGTTTTGAAACAGATAGACATCTTCTTAGTTAGTAGGACCTACACATAAGTCTTCTTGATAACCACATAATCTTATCTGACTCCCATAACCATTTCCTAGCCTGTCCCATCATCTCCTTTCCATTAATTTAAATTGAAAGCTCTTGAGGGCTGGTAAGCTCCCAGTTTATGGGGTATCAGAATATGAATGGAAGTTTTACAATATGTGAACAATTAAAGACAAAGACATTTATTCATCCAAGGAGATATAGGTGTGTACAATTATTAGAGAATGTTTGACTGATGACAAGGGGCATATGAACATGAGAATGGCCATATTGGGTCAGACCAATGGTCCATCTAGCTCAGACAGTGGTCAATGCCAGGAGCTTCAGAGGGAATTAATAGAAGAGGTCATCATCAAATGATCCACCCTATCACCCATTTGCAGCCTCTGGCAAACAGCAATTCCTGTTGGAGAAGTGTCATGTCATCTGATTATGCTGAAGCAGGGAGAGCTTATTTTAATGATGCACAAGGCTGGAACTGATCAAATGAAAAGTAACTTCACAGAGGTCACCAGAGATAGTGTGTGAGTTCACAATGAGCTCTGCAGACACTGACTTATTCTCATTAGCCCTTCCATGGGCACCATCCCAATCTCGTTCTAGCTGTCTAGAGAAACTGCAACCCTCCTGCTTGTCTTGTCTGAGTCATTAAGATAGGGTAGACAAAGTTTTATGATTTGCCTCTAGACTCTCTATTATCCCCAACCACCACCAAGAGCATTAGCTAATAAAGGACAACACAGACATCCATTCCTCTTGCTCATAAAGTGCAGAGTCACCGTGTTAAGGAAGTACACGTCACTTAACATGAGTGAAGGCAACCTCTCTATAGCATTGTCATGACAAATGAGGTCTCACATACCTACCAAAAGAAAACCCTGGGGCAGCAAAACAGAAACAAGGAAACACAACCATGCATCTTCATCCAGATCTCACAAGGACAGACCTGTTTCCCAGTGTACCTGAAAGGAACACAGTCCTTTCTGAAGAACTGAAAATTACATTCACATGATGCCTATTGTTGGTCCCAATCAAGGCAGGGCAACACAGATAACATCCCACCCACTGACAAAAGCGATGGCTGTGCATTGTTTATTACATTAGTGCCAACCAAGATTGGCTGAGGCACTGCACAGCCAATACTACACAGTTCAAAGAACTTATAATGTAAATAGACGAAACAGTCTGGGTAGGGGAAAGGGACACAACATAAAAGCAGAGTGAAGGTTTTGTGCACATCACGTAGGTTCTGGGGCAAGATTAAAGGAAGAGATATGAGGAGCTGGATTCGTTTTAAAAAACAAAACAAACTAACAAGTTTCTGCTACTTGAAAGGGGGAAGAAATAAACAAGCCACTACCTCCCACCAATGCCACAACCACTGCCACAGGCCAGTTGTACAGACACAGCTTTGGGTTTTGCAGAAGCTGAACACCTGCAAGTCCACCTGTGGAATAAGGACTGAAATACCCCAGAACCTCACCTGTCTGCTCATGTGGGCACGTTATAGGAGGGAGTCTTTTCACCCCTCCATTCTAAGAGTGCTACAGTGAGGGATCCAGTGGTTCTCAGTCTTGGTTGCCTTCACAGACTGTGCTAGAGCACACCGTGCACCAACGCTTCAAAATGTTGCACCCAGAGGCTCTGATCTCAAGCACACAAGCCTTGCCCACATTAAACTGAAGCTGTCAGAAAATAAAATGGTCAAAGTCCAGCCTGATTCATTGTCCTGGCTTTATTAGGTTTGTTCAATTACTTTCAGCGGATCAGAAGGTCCTGTCATAACTATCATGTTTGCAGCAGTTACGTCAGAGGGGAAGGACAGGCCAACATCTCTGGCAGTGGTTTAGGTAGCAGGAAAACCCAGATTCAGTTCCCTGCTTCACTATGGACTTGCTATGCAAGTTACTTACCCTCCCAGACTCCAGGTTCCCATCTCTGAAATGGGAATAACAATGCTTCCCTGCCTCATAGGATGAATGCATTACAAGAGTGGGAAGCACTTTGAGTCCTACTGGTGAAAGGCACCATACAAGAAAGAGAGACAAGGTGGGTGAGCGATTCTTTTTTATTGGACCAACTACAGCTGGGGAAACACAAGTTTCTGAGCCTATGCAGAGCTCGACTGGGGCAATTCAGGCCTTGTCTGCACTACTACTTACTTTGGCATGATTTATAGAGCTCCAAGCACATGAATAACTCACAACTGAGCAACATAAGTAACACCAATCTAAGTGCTGGTCTAGATGGCTCTGTGTCAGCAGGAGAGTTTCTCCCACCGACATAGCTACCACTTCTTGCACAGGTGGAGTAATTAAGACAAAGTGAGAACTCTTTCCTGTGCCACTGCAATGCTTTTAGCCCTTCTCAAGGTGAAGTTGAGTGTCGATTACTTATGCCAGGAGTTGGCAACCCCCGGCACCTGTGCCAAAAATGGCACAGGAGCCGACCCTGAGCCATTACACACGGTGCCACTCAGGCTTCTCTGCCGGCCGCACTCCCCCAGCACTCCACGGCTGGGCAGCATGAGCTGTGTGCCGTGGCTCTAGGCCGACAGAAGACACGGCGCATGGCTCCCAGCCCCCTGCTGGCCCCGCCCCATGCTGGGCAGGGCTAGAGAGAAGTGGTGCAGGTCCCGTCCCCCACTTCCAGCTCCGACTGTGGAGCCAGAAGCCACCAGCTGGTGGAGGACAGAGGTGCCTCCAGCAGGACCCAAAGGCCACGGGGGGATAGGTGGCCCCAGCTGGAGCCCAGAGGCCACCCGTCGGTGAGGGCAGGAGTTGGCCCTGCCCCCGAACCGGAGGCCTGGCCCTGCCCCCTTTTGGCCCTGCCCCCAGCACCCACTGAGGGTGTGGTGGGCACAGCTGGCACAGGGGTTGGAAACAGTTGCAAACCCCTGACTTGTGCTAATCAATCTGTTCCACTTTGCATTTAGCTGTGACACTCACAGTGGTTCCTGACCTGAAGAAGAGCTCCATGTAGGCTCAAAGCTTGGCCACGCCAACACTATAAACTGATGTTGACCTGACTTACATCAGCATACAGCCTCCACTGTTACTAAATTGCTTGTGTGTGCGCACTCTGGATCCTTGTGTCCGTGATACATGTCCTGTTTGCCAGGAGTGCTTGTATCACTTCCACTGTCAGTGTGGGGCATCATGGGATGGCTTTCCAAAGTGCTAACAGTTGACATAAGCAATGTAGATGCTGCATCAATGTAATTACATCAATTGACTCTGTACCACTCGGGAGGGAGGGAAGAGGAGAGTTTTCTAAGTCAGCATAGAGTGGTGCTTATGTTGGCAGAAACCAAATTTACAAGAAGAAACTACCACACCTGGGCTGATGCAAGGCAGCTTATTTTGACCTAACCCTGCAGCATAGGCCAGGTGCTCATTTCTCTCCCCAACAGAAGTTGTTCCAATGTATTACTCACCTACCTTCTCCCTCTCATGTCCCAGGACTGACACACCTACACCGCCACTGTGTAAGAGAAACAGTCATTACTAATGTCAAGGCAGAACTTTCTATGTGCAGCTCAAGTCCTTCCATTCTTTCAGTTTCCTCTGCAGTGAGGTAACACAAGCATAAATTCATGCTTTTCTTGACTTCCACCATTTCCCACCCTGCCCTTGAGCCAACAAGCCTGTTCTGTAGGGCAGGTGGGGTGTTGTTGAATTAGGACACTCCTGGTTTAAGATAACCAGTTTTGGAAGATGGGATTAGAGTAGTAAAATACCAAACCCTAGATAAGGTGAGGCTACTGTTACTCAATCATCATCACAACTCATCCCTTCTTGTTGACATGCCTATGAGAGAGATCATGGAATGGGCCAAGCTGGACCCCATCTGGAATACAAGCAAGGTCTGGAGTCTCCAGTGTCAGGCTACATGCTTGTCAGAACCTTGCTTGCTCTCTCTTCCCCTGTACCCCAAGATAGAAAGAAGACAGAAATCTAGAAGAGTCCTTGAAGTTCCTCCCTCTTAAGCTATTCAGCAGGCCACAGGCCATTGAAGTAACACGTTAATTAGAAGCTTCATTAAAGACCGGGTGCACTTGTGAGGAGACAGAAGAATAAGCTAGCTCAGGGGAAAAAAAACATTAATAAAAGTGTTGTAAATATTGTGATGCAACAGGTGATCTTCTTTTGTAAGCAAGAACACAGAGTGTTCACACGGACACATCAAAGGGATGTCATGGTAGATGGAAAGCTGGATACGAGTCAACAGTGTGCTCTTGCTGCCAAGAAAGCCAATGACATATTGGGCTGCATCAGTAGAAGTGTTGCCAGCAGATCAAGGGATGTGATTGTTCCCCTCTGTTCCACACTGGTGAGGCCGCATCTGGAATACTGTTTCCAGTTTTAGGTACCCCACTACAAAAAGGATGCGGACAAATTAGAAAGAGTCCAGCGGAGGGCAACAAAAATGATCAAGGAGATAGAGCACAAGACTTACGAAGACAGACTGAAGGAACTAGACTTATTTAGCCTGTAGAAGAGAAGACTGAGGGGAGGATTTGACAGCAACCTTCATCTACTTGAAAGGATGCTCCAAGGAGGATGGAGGTCAGCTGTTCTCAGCAGTAATAGAGGACAGAACAAGGAGCAATGGTTTCAAGTTATAGCTGGGGAGGTCGAGGTTGGATATTATGAAAAACTTTCTTACTAGGAAGGTGGTGCAGCATTGGAATGGGATACCTAGGGAAGTGGTGGCATCTCCATCTTTGGAAATATTTAAGGCTTGGCTAGACAAAACCCTGGCTGGGATGATTTAGTGAGAGTGGTCCTGCTTTTTTTGGCAGGGGGTTGGACTAGATGACCTCATGAGGTCCCTTCTAACCCTATGATTCTATGAAACGACAGAGCACAACACAAGGAAGAAGACAATATAGGGCAGTGGTTGGCAACCCGAAAATCAGAAGAGCCATTTTTAAACATTTCTTCAGTAACCAAGTGTTTTGAGAGCCACAGTCGGTGTAGCCTCCTGGTGGCAGATGGGGGGAACTGGGCCAGGGCTTGATCTGGGGACTTCAGTGACTCAGTCATAGTTCAGGGGTCTATTGCTGCAGTTCCCAACCTTTTCTGTAACATAGCACACTTCAGTGAGCCATTCCACAGCATATCCACTTTTTTCAGCTGAATTGATTACTCTTAAGTGTCATATTTACTTACATTTACTATGGTTATGGTCGTACTAGAGTGGTTTACAACATAGTGCATACAACAAGCTAAAGAATGATCAAATGCATTAATGTTTCAAATCCATCAGAAATTAAACAAAATACTCAGCTTTGCCCTTTGGCCACCTGTATTTAGAATGTTAATGTTTTAGAATCAAAAGACCAATACCTTGTTTTTAATGTGATGATTAATTTTCATGAATTGTAATTTTCATTGGATAGAATATTGTTTAAGATGAAACAATGTTTGTTTTACATTGATTTTCATTACCTTTCTACAAAATTTCATGGCACACTTGAGCAGTTTTCATGGCACACCAGTTGAAAACCATTGGTCTATTGCAGCAGCGAGTGGGAGATTCTGTGGCCTGCATTCTGCAGGAGGTCAGACAGATGATCATACTGTCCCTTCTGACCTTAAAATCTATTAAAACAAACAAGGAGTCCTGTGGCCCTTAAAAGACTAACAAATGTATTTATTGCAGAGCTTTTGTGGGAGAAAATCCCACTTCGTCAGATGCTTCAAAGCTTTTGTGGGAGAAAATCCCACTTCATCAAAGCATCTGACGAAGTGGGATTTTCTCTCATGAAAGCTCTGCAATAAATAAATTTGTTAGACTTTAAGGGCCACAGGACTCCTTGTTTGTTTTACTGAACTAGACTAACACGGCTCCCGCTTTGGAACTTAAAATCTATTAATCTCTAAAGAACTGCCTACAGCACACCTTCTACTCAGAACCCTTAGAGAGGGTCTTCCAGTTGTGAGTTATTACAGAGAATTCTTTCTTGAGTAACTGAGACTTGCCCACATGCTCAAGGTTTAACTCATTACCATATTTGGGGTCAGCAAGGAATTTTCCCCCAGGGCAGATTGGCTAGGGTTCGGGGGGGGGGTTGCCTTCTGTAGCATGGGAAATGGCTCACTTGCTGGTGGATTCTTTGTATCTTAAAGTCTTTACATCACGATTTGAAGACTTTAATAACTCAGTCACAGGATTGAGGTTTATTGCTCGAGTGGGTGGGTGAGGATCTGTAGCCTGCACTGTGCTGGAGGTCAGACTAGATACTGGTCCCTTCTGACCTTAGAGTCTAAGAGACTTGCTATTAAAAAAAGCCAAATAACTGAAGTTTAAGAGGCACTGTGATGCAGTGGCAATTGCAAAACTGGGTAACATAACTATCTGGATTACCAGATGGAGTCACTCTGCAAGTTCTACTCACCAAAGCAGCATGCGCTCTAGGGGCTTCTGCCTGCATTTCAGATTTCCTGCTAATTAGTTCAGAGCTGCTAAGTAACTCAGTCCTAGTTCTCAGTGTACCTGCAGTCCTCCAGCCTCTTTGCTGTCAAATACCAGATCTTTGGGGCCACAATGTTGTCAGACAGGTTCAAGCCTCTGGCAAAACCAGCATTAGACTCATCTAAGTCCTATGTAGCATTCCTCAAAATCCTCCCTCTCTGAGACATCTCTTCTGCCCATCCAGTCTCCAGCCATACGCCCTAACACACCCAGATGGCAAACGAATACACAGGGCTTAGCACCCACATTGCAAACATCCTGAGGGACAGAGCTGCCCCACGGCACTAAGAATTTCTTTTAGCTGAATGGGGATGTCCTGAAAAGAAGATTATGGCGATAGGAGATGATGGGTGTCGGGCTTGTTCTTCCACCAGGACCATTTGTAAGGTGCTTATCAGAAATCCTGTTGTCTCATTCCACAGCAGAGCATCATCAGGCATTCACCCTTCACATACAAGGGCAAAGCCCTCACAAGTCTAATGCAGAATTGTGCCAATGAGGATTTGCCCCTGCTGGGAGGCAAACTGGAGACATGCCATGATGTCACAGGCAATGTTCCCTCTAATTTTTTGTAGGCTGTGTGCACAAAGGATTTCTTTTGTGCAAATTTTTGGAATTGACGTCCAAATTTGTGCACACTCCAGTGAGTGTGGTCAAATTTGAGCACAACAAAGCAAATATGTATGATGCAAATAATGTATAAACTTTTTTTGATACAGAGATGGAAATGATTTTATAAATTACAAAACCTTATTTGAAACATTCTACTTGAAACTGCCTTCTTAAAGTACCATAAAAATCTTAGGACCATTGAACTTTTTTTTGTGCGCACTGTATTTTGTTATGTGCGTGGGTTTCATGACCTGTGTGCACATGCACACGTGCACACCTTAGAGGAAACATAGGTCACAGGTGACTGGAAATGCAGAAAAAAAGCTCCAAATAAAGTCATTGCTGAACACAGGACAGGGAAAAATTGAGAGAAACAAAGTGGTTGAGTTCCAAAGGGGCAGCCTTGTTAGTTTAGTTCAGCAAAAGAAGCAAGGAGTCCAGTAATCTTTCATTGGACCAACTTCTGTTGATGAGAGAGAACAGACACTGGTCCAATAAAATGGATGACCTCACCTGCTAATATCCTGGGACTGACACAGCAACACCATCATGCACACATGCCCATAAAGAGCAGTCATTGAAGGGAAGCGGGAAATGTGTACTTTCGATCTTCTTAACAGGGACTCTGGGCAGGGTTGAATCAATGCAGGGGCTATAAGGGCAGAAGTCCTGGGCCCTGGCCTAAAGGGGACCCCAGGCTCCATCCCCTAAGACCATTGCCTGACCCAGCTTTCAGTGAGGCTTCAGGGGTGCTGGCTGGGAGGAGCCCTGGGGCCAGAGGCTGGGCTCCATGCTTCCACCCCACAACTGAAGCAAGGCTGGGGCGGGAGCATCTCCTCTGGCCCAGGGTCCCTTGTCCCCCAAGTGCCAGCCTGCCCGCAGGCTACTGGGGTGAGGGGCTGAGCCTCAGGTGGTGGGGCCCCATGATGCAGGAGGGCTCGGGCTCTAGACCGGGAGGAAGAGGCCCACAGTGGTGGGCAGCCCAGGGCCTCAAGGTCCTTTAATGCAGCCCTGACTCTGGGATACAAAAGTCCGCAGTGTCATTAGAATGGGATTTAAATCCTTCGTGGCCCAGCGGAAGGAGACTTGCAGAAAGCAGGTCATCACTTGATACTCCACGAGCAGCAGTTGGACAGAATTTCCCTAGAGCTGGGTTGTGTCTGATCTCCCTCCATTGCCTGCTTTATCTGCAGATGCATTTGCATTTGGACAATGAATGACATTCCCTCTCCAGAGCAGGCTAGAGTAGGAACTTGCTCGTCGGGCTAGCTTCATTCACAACAACTCACTGAACTGGCTCTGAGAGCAAAGGCTAGGGGGACTGGAAGGGGCGTGACATGGGAGAAAGGTTTCTGAGCGGAGGACCTTTTGCTGTTCCAGGGATTTGGAAGACAAAAGAATGGTGTGTCAAACACGCTAGTAAGAGCTCTACATGGGATACAGTTGGATGCTAAAATGAAGATGATTTACAAAGCCGGCCACGAGGCACAGCTGATGCACTGAGAAGAAAAAAAAAGAACTAAGCTAGTTTGTTTTTCTGAGCTCAGAACAAACAGAATTAACCAAACCAGAGCATTACACATCATGCCCTAAAGGTCACTAAAGGCTGGCTCTGGTAGCCTCCCAAACGGAAAGCAGTCCAAAGCCAATGAAGGAGGCCTTGGCTATGGAAGGCTTCTGCCAGCATAGGTTAGATCACTTCCAGAAGTGAGCAGCAAAATTACCCAGGTGACATTAGCTGCTGTGAAGGGGGTGCAGAGTACTGGGGGGAGAGGGAATGTCTCTTTGGCAACAAAGTTCCAACAGGGTGGCCGCCACAAAGAAACCCCTCAACACTACAGAGAGAAGGCCCTTTAGGGGAAAGAGCCAGCTCCCCGTCTTGGAATTGCAGCAGTTAAAGTTTTGAGACTCGACTTCCCACCTGGGTCCTGAGCACCCTGCTCACGTGCAGATTTGTTATATGGACACGTGCTCTCTGGGAGCACTGCCCTATTTGATGGGCACCTGACAGGACATGTAATTTCGCTATGTAGCCAGTGTGCACACATGGCCAGCCTTCCTTCACTCTGCCAGGGGCAAAGAGGTCTGGAGTAGAGAGAACAAACATAAAAGTCAGCGCAAGCTAGGATGAAAAACCCACGCTCTTGACTCTTAGCACCGACCAGACTCTCTTTTTGCCTCATCTGAAAAGCGCAGCTAGTAAAGCAGTGCAGCAATTTACTGCTTCTTCACAGGTAAAAATCCAGCAAATTCACAAAGGAAAATAATTGTTATTAGGTTGACTATATGTTCTCAGTCCTGCCTCAGCTTCGGAGCAGAGAGGTGCTGGTTTCAAACTCACAAGGTGCCTTCCAACCTACATTGCCCTGATTATCAACTGATGCAGCTCCCAGATGCTGGCATTTACATTGCAGGTGTTTCCTTCGCTGGTTCAGTGGCTGGTGATGAAAGTGATCTGTTGCCACAAGATCTCTCTCCCACAGCTTCAGGTGAGTGAATAAGGTCTTATTTCCAAATGATGAAAATTCTTTAACCATTTTGCTATCCCTGGCCTGGAAAACTAGCCTCTGTATGAGTCTGCATCCAAAGCTACCTACTACACAAACACTGGTTTCGTGGGACACAAGTAATATGAACACTTGACATATCAAGGAGCCATTTTTGTGGCTTTTCATCTCCAGTTAAGCACTTCCTCCATTTAATCCCCATTTAGAGTTCTTAGTTCAGATGCCAATGAGATTTACCTCACAAGGATCCTTGTCCCACAGTTACAAGGGGGAAAATAAAAATTAGTCTTAAAACAGGACCACATCTGCGGCCTTCACAAACTCCTTAACACCACAACTTCAGTGTCCTCTTGTTCCTTTCCCTGCCAGTAGAACCATGCCTTTTCTAAAGCAGAATGTATGACTTTTCTATCCCCGCACACCCACTTCACTGTCACTGAGAGCAGCACCACCCAGCCCTCCCAACAACCAGAGCTTTGACTCCTCCTCTCCTTTGCTCTACTTATCTACTACATATCCAAACCACCATCAAACCCAGCTACTTTCTTCCACTGGACAGTTAAGACCCCCGCTTCTCTCTCTTCCCACAGCAGGAACTCTCAGCCTGGACAACAGGCATCTAGCTGGGATTACTGCAGACTCTTTTTTGGCCTTACCATATTGCCTTCATCACTGACAGAAAACATTGCTAACCTGGCCTTCCTTCAGGGCTGGCGTAACCTGGTAAGCCAGGTAAGCGTTGCAGGGGGACACTGACATTTGAGGGGCGCCAAAATGGGGACCGCGTGTTGCGCTCCCCTGTGACATCACTCATCTGTGCCGGTGTCTGCTGCGCTGCAGGGGGGGCCCCATAAATGCTAGCACCGTTCCTGCCTTCCTTGGCCACAGACCAAGATCACCTCTATTTATCACCTGCAACCCCTCTGAGATGCCAATGGTGACAGCATTGGTGGGACCCTCTCTTCTGCTTCTCCAGCCCAGGCCACCTCCCATACAAGGTGACTGACCCCTGGCACACCTGGCATAGCTGCTGTCTCCTCCTCAACACCCACTTCCACCATGTCTCCTGCAAGAGTAACAGCCGGGCTCGATGCAAATCTGGGCTTTGTTCCATGTTCCAATAGGTAGTTTAACATCATTACACCATTAAACTGTGTGTCAGCGTGATCTATTCAATCATCACCTGGCTGGTTTCCCATTTCTTGTTCCCTGCTCGCCTCTACCTCCAGCTCTGCCTGCTGGCTTTCTGAAGTGCAAACTGTTTGGGCAGGGACTTGTACACTGGGAAATCATGCGGCACATCCCATGCCCACTAATGGAAGAGAGCAACACATACTATGGAGCTGGCATTAACAGAAGCAGGATCAGGCCCCAAGTGACCTACAACAAAAGCCGCTAATAAAGAGGCCTAAACACCACTCTTTTCTTTGAATTTCAGCTGAGTTGAAGGTGACCTAACTTTAGGATAACTCTGCAGAGACAGTAACAAGGAGAGCTGAGCAAACAACTGATTTTGTGATTTGGAGCTATCACAGAATTTCCATTCAGGTCAAACCAAATAAGATTTTTTTCAGTTTTTGCTGGATCAAAAGATTTTGTTTTGGCTCTGTTCCAGAGCTGGGGTTTGAACCTGGTGTCTCATTCCTCACCCCATCACCAGCCTAAAGATTATGGAAAGCAAAAGCCCTCTGTCTGTTTTGTGAAGGACTAAAGTGATGTGCATCAAACTTGCAAAATTAGTTTCCACTCAATGGACACTGTATTTTTTAAGCAGATAATCTGCTCCTTAAGAAAAACTGCATTCAATTCTAGTAACAAGCCACTTTTCTGAGGGAATGAGACCAAGAAGGTTTAGACTGAAATGAAGAGTTAAAAAGTAGGGGAATTATTTGCACAAATGTTCCTTTTCTCCTTCAGAGCGAGTCTGGTAACTATTCAGACCAGATCAATTTTTGACCAAAGCTGGGCGCGAGTTCAAGAGACTAGCTCACTGCTTCTGTATAGTCAGTGACAGTGTAATATTGATAGAGCAGTACCACGCAGGGATGGGAGTGCAACGTTTGCTCTGGCATGGGTTGTTAACTACCCCTCCCACCGCCACTGGCCTTTCACCCATGCTCAGGAAGGAAGGTTTTCACACAGGGCACTAGCAAACTCTTCGGAAGGGGAATTAACCAACTGAAAGCCAGGGTCTCCGTGTGAAGCAATGAAGCGTTTTCCCGCTACTGGGACCCGTTTTGAAGCAGAGTCCCCTGATCCAGGCTGAAGGAAATGATTATTTTATTTTGAGGCTGGTAACATTCTCCGAAGTGTGAATAAATTGGGGCAGGGGCCTGAGGGGATGTGTCCAACAAAACCCACGCTCGGCAGTGGGCACTGCGATTTGCCCCTCTCTGCCACCGAGGAAGAAATGCTCCATCTCTGGAGGCTTCCCCATCCGCACCCCACTTTAGAAGGGAGCAGAGATTGCAAAAGGGATTTCTTCTGAGCCGAAGTAGGGCTAGTGAACCACAGACCTTGCATTGCTTCCTCTCCCCCCCCCCCCCCCAGTTCCTATATTTCCCCACGCTAGAGAGACGAGGATGGGGGTAGACGAGCAGGGCTGAGAAATAAGCCGGCGTGGCAGTGGCGGGGACCGGAAAGGAGCCAGGCGCAGGTGGCCGCACTCAGGACACCAGCGGAGGGAAGCGAAGCGGTGAGATGTGCCAGCCTGGGCTCGGGCTCGGGCCCCACCCTACGACCCCTTCTGGGGCCGGGGCCGGGGCACGGGAGGGGCCAGCAGGAGCAGAGAAGGCGGCGGGGAGCAGCGGGGCACGCAGGCGGGGCCGGGCCGGCGGGTACCTGCAGCTCGCCCAGGTAGTACTGCTCCAGCCAGCGGCGCGCGTTGGCCGAGTGGCGGTGCGGGGGCCCGTCCAGCGCGGCGCTCACGTCGCTGCCGGCCCGCTCCCGCAGCAGCTGCTCGCCGCCGGGGTGCAGCCGCACGAAGCCGCTCAGGTCGTAGAGGCGGCGGCCCCGCAGCACCAGGCAGGCGCCCTCCTCGCAGCGCTGCCGCACCTCGGCCGGGCTGTAGGCGCGCGGCGGCGGGGTCATGGCCGGAGCGGGGCGGGAGAGGCTCGAGCTCCGCGGACGGCTGCGGGCTGGCGGGCCGGCACCTGCTCGTTTACATATCATGCATAGGCATAAGCGGCGCCCCGCCCCGCTCGGGACGGCCCAGGAGCGCTCCGCGCTCCGATTGGCTGCCGGCCGGGGCCGCGCGAGGGAGCGGGCGGGGCCCGGAGCGAGCCCCGCCTCCCCGGCCAGAGGCGCGGGTCGTTCCTGCCGTGGGCGGGGCTCGGCGCCCTGGGGCTGGGGCTGGGGTGGCGGCACCGTCGGGGCGTGGGGGCCGCTGGCTTCCGGGAACCGCGCCCGGCTTCTCTCTGGCGGCCGGGAGCCGCGCGGCACCCCCTACTATGCAGACGGGGAAACTGAGGCACGGAGCAGGGCAGCCGCTCGCCTCAGCTTACCCGGCCTGAAACTGAGCACAGAACCCATTTTCCTCCTGCCAGTCCAGAGTGCAATGCAACCCCTCAGACACACGCTGCCCCTAGGTCTGGGGCAGAGACAAGATGCCCCACACTTCCCCTGGGGTGGTGAGGGGAACCACCTCAAAGGGGGTTGGAGACACTGAGGAAGGCGTGGCGCCGCTTGGTGCAGGTTGTAGACACCTAGAGGAGGAGGCAGTGACTGTTATTAATAATAGAAATTGTCCATTAGAGTTAATAATTAGCCATATTTGCTAGGCAAGCCACAAAAGACTGCAAGGTGCATAGCTGCGTGTGTCACATGCTGGGAAGGACGCAGGCAAGGTTCCCAAACCTTCCCCAGTGCCAGCCTGCCCCAGCTGGGCTGAGACCACCATCACCAGACCTTGACCCCTTCACATTACTTTGGAGGCCCAAACTGGCATTAAACCTGGCCTATGGGAGATGCTGCACTCAGACAAGCCCCAGCTTCCATGATGGTCCTCTGAAATTCGAGCAACTCGGGCTGCTTGTGATGGGAACTGAGCTGACCCTTTGCAAGCTGGCATAAAACCACCTTTGTCTCCAATGGGGCCTGTGCTGAGCCTTCCAGCCCCAAGCAGGTGCACAAAACTGTGTCCACTCCCCCCCGTCTCCTGTTCCCACCCCTTCCACCTGCCCTTCTGCCACTTATTATGGGCCCTAGCATGCTGGCTATGACACCACCAAAGATTATAGGACATCGGCACCTTGTAAGGCCCCATTGTCCTAGGTCATTGGTTCTTAAACTGGGGGCCATGTAACCTCTCAGGTAGTCTTGACTTGGTTAAATGGGAGCCATGATCTATGAGCCTGACTGAGGAACATGGGGTGAGGGGAGGAATGGTGATATCAAGATGCTTCTCACTCCTCCCTCTGCCCCACCTGTGTCCCAGGGAGGTGCAGAGGAACACTGGGTGGAAGGGAGGCAAGCAGTAAAACCAGAGCTTCCTGCATCCAGATCACTTCCCCCCGCCCCCCAGGGGGGCAGTATTGTGAGATGAGTCTGAGTATCAGAAGCTGCTGTTTTCTGCCCTCTCCTCCTTGCCCCCCCAAACCCCTTGGGTGCATGGAGAAGCAGTGGGGGCAGCGAGTGGCAGCACCAGACACTTAGTCTGTGCAGGTCTCTTCCCCCAGGTGAGAACTTTGGGGTATGTATGCGTGCAGGGATTTAGCGGCAGAGCAGGAGTGGGGAGCCCATGGAGCCAGTGGCAGGCACCATGGGGGCCAGGGGGTCACACTTAGAGGTTTACTCTGTGAAAGGGATCATCAGTACAAAAATTTTGAGAACCATTGTGTGGGGTGCCAGTGATGCTGTTGCATAGCAGAAAGATTCAGGGTGCAAGCCCACAACAGCCCCCACACAGCTGTTTACCCCACCTCACCAAGGTACACTTCCCCACTAAGCCCCCAACCCAGCTGTCTCCCCACCACCCCTCTCCCTGCTGCTTCCCTTACCTCACAACCCCAGCTGCTGGCAAGGGCCTGGGGCCACCTTGCTGCGGTTCCACCAGCTGCTTTTCCCTGCTGTTGCCAGCCCCCCTCATTTCCCCTTCCCCCTGGCCATGCTCACCTCACCTGGCTCCCCAGGGCTGCCTTGCCCAGCTCCCCTTTCCCCCACCCCACACCTCGCCCAGCTCTCCTATCCCCTGCCCCCCACCTCAGCCAACTCTCCTATTCTCTGCCTCCCACCCCACCTCACTGAGGCCATACTGACCCTGTCTTGACCCCGATCAGGCCAGCACCGCAAAATGCACCTTTTAAACAGCAGCTCTATTGAGCCACTCCAGCGTGCCTGGGGTAAAACCCCATTGGCCCCGCTGTAGTTACGACCCTACCTGGAGCTCAAGAAAATGACACCCCCCACAGCCACCAGAGACACAGCTGCCAGGCACATCCTGCCTGGGCCTGGGGAGGCAGTTTTAAATTTCCTGCTCCTCTTCATGCACCCTGGGCCATGTGCCTGGGCTGCTGCAGGGTGGTTCATTTAAAAGGACAAGCAGTTGTGTGGCACTTTAAGACTAACAGATTTATTTTTTGCATTTAAAAGGGCCCCACACCCCAACCCTAGCAAAGCTCCCAGGATGGACTATATGCTGCGGCCCACAGCTCAGGGCACTCTGAAGCACACTCGGGGCACAGGCTACGTTTGGGGCATGTCCCGTGATGTCCCTGCTAAGCACTTGTACAAACAGCACAAAAAGACAGCCCCTGCCTCAAGAGAGTTTGTACTTCCAAGACCAGAGAGAACAGATGGATACAGCAAGGTCGACAGGCAGCATCTTGGCCCACCAGCTGCATAGGCCTTGCCAAGCTTTTCGTGAGGCTGATGGGAAAGGGGAGTTTAAGGAGAGATTTGCAGGAGTTCAGTGAGGGGGCTTTGCAGTTTGTAGAGAGCACCTCCCATGCCTAAGGAGCAACACTGGAAACAGCACAAAGGTGTGCTGAGGCAGGAGTCATCAGTCTAGTAGTGCATGAGGAATAACACATAGGGTGGGGACAAACTGTGAAGAGCCAAGGCAAAGAAAAGAGGGAAAGGGATACTGCTCTGGAGACAGGGATGGGCTACGGTCCTGCTTTCTCACAAAGAGAAGAATGTGAACCATTGTATGTTGCAGATGTCCTGTTTGTTACTTTATTGTCACTGCTGATAAATATCTGTGTGCCTGCCTTTCCTTAGGAAATTAGCCTTGGTAGGCTGGTTAGAATCAGGAAACAACAGATGTTTAGTGAACAAGGCTAGGGGGATAGGGACAGTGCAAGAGACGACATAAGGAATGCAATAGAGAGATGATGAAAGGAATGGTAAGATAGCAAGGCTTGGAGAAAAGTGGATAGGAAGGAGTGATACCAGATATGGGATATTCTGGCACGTGTCCCACATGCTTGTTCTCCACCGAAGACTCTTAAGCAAAGTAAGCCAGCACAAGATAAGAGGGAAGGTTTAAAAGACAGGAAACAAAGGGTAGGAATAAGAGTCAGTTTTTACAATGGAGAAAAGTAAAGATCAGAGTTACTCATCTTCATGGTCTTATGTGTACATGTATGACACACCTGCGCAGTGTCCAATATGCCATGCTGGGCACAGGTATGTGGGGAGTACTTATTGATAACTGCATCCACCCTGCTCCTCTTTCGTAAATGACACTGGCGCTGCCTTTTGACAGGGGACAGTCAGGAACTGCCTTGCTGTGTATCGTCGGGACTGCATACTGCCTTCACACATTTGACAATGGCCACTTCTGCTCTTGTTTGCACAACACGTTCTCTGGCATGGCAATACTGCACACTGAATGGAATACGTCATGCAAGAGGGCAGCTATTAGTGCAACTGGTGCCTGAAAGCTTTCAGGTCCAGCCTGCTGCCATTGCCATGCTTCTCTCTGGGAACACGCACCATCCGCTCCTTTTCATTCTTCTCCACCTCCAGCTACTGCCCATGCTGCTACTGAGGCAGTGGATCCATGCTGGATGCCCAGCACAGCATCCATGGCCAGCATGTGAAAACCTTCACATGGGAACTCACCAGAGCATGGAGCAGGGGAATGTTGAGCCCGAACCAGTCCTTGTGTAACCCAGGCTGTGTTTGACCCCAAAACTCCATGCTGCAGAAATCTGTCTGTCTGTTCCCCAAGCCCAATATTCTTCAGCCACCCCCCACTAGTCAGGGCAAGGAGCTGAGTCCACAGATATTTGTATTTATATGTTTCTCAGGAAATTGGATTCAATTTTGTTTGTTTTTTGTCTAGTTCTGTGTCCCATGATTCCCCTTAAACAAAAGTTACCAACCACTTAAATTGTATGTACCCCTGCCCCTTGATTCTTGAGTGTGATCAGCTCAATAGTCTCCACTCGGTTAGTACAGGTCAACAAGATTTACAGCATTTGACTGTGATTTCTGTAACTTTCTGGTGCCATACAAATGCAATGAATTCTCTGTCCTGCCCACACCTCTTTGCTTCCTACCATCACAACCCCAGCCAGGAATTTCTCAGTCTTAAAAAAAACACAGTTCATGGGGAGTGTTGAATACAAGGATTGCAATGCTATCTCCACAGGCAGACTGCCACTCTGGTCCCAGAAAACCAGCATGGCATGGTAGAGTCACATCATCTTGGAAACTTGAGGTGCTCACCTATAGCTGCACAACTTCTGAAGGAGGAAACACACCTTCATGGAGTTGTGCCAGGAACTTCCCAGTGCCAAACCACATGTTTTTGGAAACCCAAACTGGTGAAGCTGCTCATGGCTGTTGTCCTCTGGAAGCTGGCAATACTTGACAGTTAGTGTTCAGTTGCCAAGTTGAGAAGTCATCTGTTGTGGTGGTGGTTATACAGGTTGTGGCCAGTTCCTCCCAAGTCTCTGAAGTTATACCCGGATTTCCAAAGTGTGTAGTAGCCACTGATGGAACACTCATCCCTAGCTTTGCCCACCCAAAAGAGCACGTGAATACATGAACTGAAAAAGTTACTATTCACTCTCTTAGTAGAGCACAGACCTTGGCTCATGAACACCAACATGAAACACACAGAAAAGACTCATGATACCAAGACACTTGGGCGATCAGGATTGTATCAACAGATTGGAGGGTAATGAATCTATTGCCATAAACAACATGGTACTATACAATGTTTCTGAGTTGACAGCTATTTTGGGAGACTGCCTACCTTGCCTAACTGCGCTAACATGGTGCATGAAACAGCACCCAAAAAAAAGGAAGTCAGCTACAGACTGAGAAGCTGCAAAAGGGTGGTAGTGTTGGCTTTTGAGCAGCTGACAGTTCATAGATGACCGTGGACCTATCTGAAACAATGTGACCAATTCCAAAGGGGTATCCGTGTTAGTCTCGTTCAGCAAAACAAACACGGAGTCCTGGGGCACTGTTAAAGACAATCAAATCTTATCACATGAGCTTTTGTAGAAGAAAATTCCACTTTGTCAGATGCTTGAACAGGGCCAGACCAAGGTTTTTTGGCGCGCTAGGCAACTATGATTTTGGTACTCTTTCCCCAACCCCCCAGTGGTGGGCTGGGCAGTGCAGGCTAGGTGGTAGGCCCTTCCTCCCACTCCTCCTAGCCCCCCTTCCTCCCAGCACTTACCTTTGCTGGAGGGGGAAGTGAAGGATTTCCTGCCTTGTTCCACTGTGGCCTATGTGCCTGTGCATAGCAGGATGGGAAATTTAAAATAGCTTCACTGGCCCCTACCCAGCAGTCTCTTGCACCCCCTAATGCATGGTGCCCTTAGCAATCACCTAGGTCACCTCTGTGGTAGGACCAGTCCTGTGCTTGAAGACAGAGAACTTACACATTGGCAGTGGCGTTGCGGGGATGGGGAGGGACCCGGGGCACGGGCCCAGACCCTGCCCCCCAGCTGGCAGGCCCCACCCCCAGCTGGCAGGCCCTGCCCCCTGGCCAGGGATAGGGCCAGGAGGGGCTGCGCCGCCGCGGGCGGCTAGGCCGCACCAAGGCTGGGCCAGAAGCGGCCGCAAGAGGCCAGGCCCGTGCCAGGCCCCCGATTCCTGGCCGGGGACAGGGCCACCGTGGCTGTGGGCAGCCAGGCCCCCAATCCCCGGCTGAGAACGGGGCCGCCGCAACTGTGGGCAGCCGGCTGAGCACCAGATCCCCGGCCAGGGATCTGGGGCCTGGCTGCCCGCGGCCACGGTGGCGTGGGTCCCAGCCTCCTGCGGTTGCTTCTGGCCCGGCCTGGCTGCAGCCTAGCCACCCGTGGCAGCGCAGCCCCTCCTGGCCCTATCCCTGGCCAGGGGGCGGGGCCGGCTGGGCAGCCAGCCGGGCCCCGGATTTCCGGATGGAGCCGGGGCCGGGGCCGGGGCCGGGGCCGGGGCCGCCGTGGCCGCGGCCAGCCGGCCGGGCCCTGGATCCCCGGCCCAATTGAGCCGGGGATCCAGGGCACTGGCACTGGCACTCAGGGCACATGCCCTGGGGTGCCCAGCGCCAGTGACGCCCCTGGACAATGGAAGGAAAAATGAATGCAGGAAAGTGTAAGTCATAGAATCAGGTCAGAGTATTTCAGCAAATCAAGCAGTTTAGATTCAAACGGTGTGGAACAATGTGTTAGAAGAAGGGGAGGTGGTTTGGATAATCATGGTTTGCTATACTTTGCACAAAATACATGAGGCTAAAGGGAACTACTTCAGTAGTGACTGGGCACAGGGCAGATTTTATTTGCAAATCCTGTACAGCAAGCCAGATCACAACTTTATGCATGCCGCTCCTCATTCCTAGTGTGCAAAAAAAAAAACAAACCCAAAACCAGTGATATAGTTTACATCATGGAGCAATGGCGAGCAAGACAGTGGCTTTGTAGTGTGGTGAGGGTGACCATGTGATGCCATTGTGAAAATTCACTGACCCATTGGCACACAGTTCTATTGCAATATACCTTGGTGGGGTTCAATCCACGACAGTGATAATGTACCAACTGCAAGCACAAAATTGTGTGAGCGCCCTTCCACAAGTCTAACCCCTCTTAACCATAGATTTGTGTTGCAGAGGCTGTGTATGCAATTAAATGCCATCACTGGGAAATTATATCCAGTGGTGGTGATGTACTGTGTTGGCCACAGGATATTAGAGAGACAAGGTGGGTGAGGTAATATCTTTTATGGGAACAACTTCTGTTAGTGAAAGAGACAAGCTGTCCATCTACATAGAGTTCCTCTTCGCATCTGGGACATTTATGTAGTTTCACTGCTAAATACAAGATTACACAGCTGGTTAGCATAAGCAGTTAGCCTAAGGGACCATTCAAGGTAAAACGGTGGGTTACTCACCAGTAACCGTCCTTCTTCGACATGGGCTGCTCGGATCCATTCAGTAATAGGTGTTTCCATGCTGGAGTGCCGGATTGGTCAGAAAATTTTTGTTCTAGCCTGTCAGGAGAGGGGAGGCGGCCTCTGCCCCTCGCACCACCCCGTGGCTATGTATACGGCCACCTCCTGACCCCTCCTCAGTTCCTTAGAGTCGCCGACTCCAGATGTGGGGATGGAGGGGAGGGACCTGAATGGATCCGAGCAGCCCATCTCAAAAAAGGACAGTTACTGGTGAGTAACCCACCGTTCCTCTTCAAGCGCTGCTTGGATGCATTCAGTAATAGGTGACTACTAGCCATGCTGATGGATGGTGGGTGGAGTTGGGTCTTCTGCCTTCAGCACAGCAATACACCCCAAATGGGAAGAAGCCCAGCAAACCAGAATCTAACCAGAGTTAAGAGACGAATTAGGCTCTTGATGTGGCACAGAAAAATTGACAACTGAGGGCCAACCCAAGACAGGGGCAGGGTCGAACCCGCCGAGACATAAGAGAGTGGGCAGGACAGACCAAGGTCACCACAACGAGTGTGAAGAATGCAACGTAAAAACATATAGGGTTGCGTTGGATGTTCCATCTAAGTGGCATAACACAAAGGTATAAAGGCCAGAAGAAAAGTGTCTGTTCATAGGACCTTCCCATGTAGGCTCCTCGGGAAATGCTGGAGGCCAACAATAACAAGGTTAACCATAATGGCTGTGGCCTGCACAGGAAGTAACAGAGGGAATGAAAGTACTCCACTGATTGAGCACCTTGAGGCCCAAGCTGGGATCCAAAGAGTCACAGTCTCTCCTGGAATCTTGCTGGCTAGACAGGTAGCTGCGAGAGGGATGAACCTTATCCCCTGGACTGGACATGGCCAGTGCAGTGGGGTCTGATCGATGAAGGTAGTAATAAAAATACGCAGTTGTGCTGGGGAAAAAAAGGGGACCCTGCAAATGATTGAGAACAGTCTGGCAAGGCACTACAAGCTCGTACACTGATGGCAGAGGCCTAAAGTGAAACGGTGAAAGGCACAGGTATGCCAGCTACAAGATCTCAAGTTAGTGTGCAAAGCGCACTCTTCCAATTAAAAATGGTACCAAACCCCGGGTTTCTTGCTAGAGAGGCACTCCAGAACACTAACACCCACAAGGCGATGTAATGGTCTGGACGGTGCTGATGGATTGGTACCTATAATAACCTTGATAGCGTGAGAAATCATGGAGAAGAAGAGGGAGCTCACTTGGCCTGTAATCCTGTGGGATTCCAGCAACACGAGGGTTGTACGCAAAGGGGCAGGGAAGCCAGGGACAATGCCAACTACCCCTCGCCCACCGAGTTGAGGTGACCCAAGGGCTCGAAGGGATGCCGTATTAGGAATACGGTCTTGTGTGTCCAGGGCACCACCAAAAGGGGTAGTCTCATGGCTACATTGAGAGACGTGAGCACCAGGGGAGAGGACACGTTGATGCAGAGCTATCCCTGGAAATATGGTTGACAGGGGCAGGAGAGATTACCTCCCGACCACCTAGGAAGAGAAGCCACCCACAGAGTATCAACCACGGTACCTCAGAGCAATGTTCCCTCTAAGGGGAGAGTGCAGCTGAGCAACTCCTGTTGCTCGATGCGCTCTCCCCCCCGTGGGGCCCACTGTGCACCCCCCCCGCTCCCAGCGCCGGCTCCCCCGCTCCCGCCATCCCCCCCCCCGCTCCGGGCATCACCCCCCCCGCTCTTGCTAGTCCCCCCACTCCTGGCATCGCCCCCCGCTCCTGCTAGTCCCCCTGCTCCCAGCATTACCCCCACACTCCAGGCAGCAGCCTCCCAGCTCCCACTCACCCCCTGCTCCTGGCAGCAGCCCCCCCCTGCTCCCGACATTACCCCCCTTCCGGCAGCCCCTCCAGCCCCCACAAACTTACCTCGGGGCTCCTGGGCGAGAGAAGCTCTATGGAGCATGCTCAGATTTTCTGGGCATGCTCCGTTAGAGCTTCTCTGGGCGGGAGTTTTGAAAACTCCTTGCTCCACAGGACCTCTATGCAGGGACTCTGGCTGCCAGCAGTGCGCTGCCGGCAGCCTTCGCTGAACTGGTGGCTGCAGCGGGCTGCGCTGCAGTGCACCAGCGCAGCTTACAGGGAACATTGCCTCAGAGGTACCCTGAGGTTAGAAAACCCAGTGCGGAGGGTTATCGCCAGTCTGGAAACCGGATGGCCATCCCCATGATGGGGGGGGGAGCCTCTGAATTTCTTAGTGTTCCAGAGGCAGGAGCTCTAACCTGTTTTCCCTTATATATATATATATAAAAAAAAAATCCCTTCTCACCCCTATGGGTGGTATGTGTCTTCCTCAACCTCGGGTCCTCTACCAGAGGCCTGGGAGTTTGAGGGTTCTGCGCAGTATCTTAGCTGTTCCTAGCACTGCACTCTTCTGGACAGAGAGCTCTGATGTTGTTCCTGGGATCTGTTGGAGCCACTCTCCCAGCTTAGGAGTCACAGCCCCGAGTGCTCCTACCACCACTGGGACCACTTTGGCCTTCACTTTCCACATCCGCTCTAGTTCCTCTTTCAGGCCCTGGTACTTCTCCAGCTTCTCATACTCCTTCTTCCTGATGTTGCTGTCACTTGGCACTGCTACATCTATCACCACCGCTGTCTTCTGGTCCTTCTCTATTACCACGATGTCTGGTTGATTGGCCAGTACCTGACTGTCCGTCTCGATCTGGAAGTCCCACAGGATCTTAGCCCTGTTATTCTCCATTACCTTCTGTAGAATCTCCCATCTGGTCTTGGGAGGGTCTAGCCCATACACTGTGCAGATGTTCCTGTACACAGTGCCAGCTACTTGGTTGTGCCGTACAGTGTATGCTGTTCCTGCCTGCATCTTACATCCTGCCACTATGTGTTGGACTGTCTCTGAGGCCTTTCTGCACAATCTGCACCTTGGGTCCTGTCTAGTGTGGTAGACCCCTGCTTCAATGGATCTGGTGCTCAGTGCCTGTTCTTGTGCTGCTATGATCAATGCCTCAGTGCTGTCTTTTAGTCCAGCCCTTTCCAGTCACTGGTAGGATTTCCCAATGCCAGCCACCTCAGCTATCTGTCGATGGTACATCCCATGCAGAGTCTTGTCTTGCCATGGCACTTCTTCTGCTTGATCTTCCTCCCATGTCTGCTGCTGCCTCAGGCATTCCCTCAGCAGCTCATCTTTGGGTGCCATCTTACTGATGTACTCCCGGATGCTCTGGGTTTCATCCAGGACAGTGGCTTTGATGCTCACCAAACCCCGCCCGCCGTCTTTCCGGCTGGTGTACAGCCTCTGGGTGTTGGATTTGGGGTGGAAACCTCCGTACATTGTGAGGAGCTTCCGGGTCTTCACATCGGCAGCCTCCATGTCCTCCTTTCACCAGCTCACTATACCGGCAGGGTATCTGATGACTGGCAGGGCGTACCTGTTGATGGCATGGATCTTGTTCTTCCCATTGAGCTGGCTCTTCAGGACCTGTCTTATGCTTTGGTGGTACTTGGATGTTGCTGTCTTCCTTGCCTCCTCATTGTGGTTCCCATGTGACTGTGGGATGCCAAGGTACTTGTAGCTGGTCTATATGTCCGCTATGTGGCCTGCTGGTAGTTCCACCCCATTAGTCTTGACTACCTTCCCTCTCTTTACTATCATCCGACCACACTTCTCCACTCCGAATGACATCCCAATATCCTCACTGTAGATCTGCGTCAGGTGGATTAGCGAGTCGATGTCTCGTTCATTCTTAGCATACAGCTTGATGTTATCCATGTAGAGGAGGTGGCTAATGATAGTTCCAGTCCTTCTGATTATCTGGCTGAGGGGGTTCAAGCCAATGCAGAACAGCAGCAGGGACAGCGCATCACCTTGGTATATGCCGCACTTGATGGCCACTTGTGCAAGCTGTCTTGAGTTGACTTCCAGTGTTGTCTTCCACAGTCCCATTGAGTTCTTGAGGAAGGTCCTTAGTGTCCCGTTGACTTTGTATAGTGCCAGACATTCAGAGATCCATGTGTGCGGCATTGAGTCGTAGGCTTTCCTGTAGTCAATCCAGGCTGTGCTCAGATTGGTCTGTCTAGACCTTGAGTCTTGGGCGACTGCTCTATCTATGAGCAACTGGTGTTTTGAGCCTCTGGTGTTGTTCCCAATGCCCTTCTGAGCTGTGCTCATGTACTGGCCCATGTGGTCCTGTAGCTTGGCGGCTATGATGCCTGATAGGACTTTCCATGTTGTGGGGAGGCAGGTTATTGGCCGGTATTTGGACGGTGCTGTTCCCTTGCGGGGGTCTTTCATGATCAGCACTGTTCTTCCTTGTGTTGGCTAGTCTGGGTGGGAGCCTGCTGCTAGCAGCCGGTTCATCTGTGCTGCTAGGCATTCATGCACTGCTGTTAGTTTCTATAGCCAGTAGGTGTGGATCATGTCTGGTCCAGATGCTGTCCAGCTCTTCATGTTCTTGACCCGCTGTTGGATGTCTGCTACTGTGATGGTGACTGGTTCCTGTTCTGGGAGATTGCTGTGGTCTGTTCTCAGGTCCTGCAGCCACTTTGCACTGGTGTTATGAGTCTTCTCTTTCTCCCATATGTGCTTCCAGTACTGTTCAGTTTCTGCTGTTGGTGGCTCTGCTGTTATTGTGTTGTTGCACTGCAGTTAGGAGTACACCTTGGATGGTTCTTTGGAGAACAGGGCATTTATCTTTTTGGCCTCTGCTGCTCTAGTGTATCTCCTCAGCCTGGTAGCCAGTGCCGTGAGCCTTTGCTTAGCAGTCTCTAGGGCTTCAGATGGAGTCAGGCCCCTGTATTTTTTCAGTAGCCGAGTCTTATCCTTAATCTCTACACCCTTCTGTAGTTCCACCAGCTGACTAACTTCTCTCCAGGTTGCCTTGATCTTATCCTCCAACTCATTTTCCAGGGGGAGTATCTACTGCTGTTCTTCTTTATTGTGTAGCCAAGCATCTCCAGGATTACAGAGACTGTAGCGTATACCAGTTCATGGGTTTGAGTTATGGTGGTAGTAGGAATTGTTGTTAGGGCTCTATTGGCATCTTCTAGCATACTATCTGATGGTACTTCTCCAACGAGCCATGGTAATCAGTCTCGAGGGTTGACTATAGCTAGCTTATCCATGATCTTGTGCCCCATATCAGCTGCTGTGCTCTGTAATGGAGGGGGTGGCAGTGAAGTTCCAGCTTCAGGTGTTGGCTGCACATCTAGTTGTACTTCCAGGTCTTCTTGTTGAGTCCGGGCTATAATGTGGAGTTGGTCTATCTCAAGTTGCGAGAGCAGCTTCCTCTTTACTATGTTGAAGCTTTGGGTAACTATCTGTTTCTCAGTTAGTGTGGATGTAGGTCTTTTGTTCACCCATAGTTCCCTCATACGTTTCATGTATCCCCTCTCATTAGGTCTACTGTTGTAGCAGCATTCCATCAGTTCCAGGTTCTCTTGTCTCATCCATGTATGGTTTGTTCCAGTAGCCCACTTATCGTTAGATTGTCCTGGTTCCCCAACATCTGGCGTGGACCTTGTTAATCCGGGCAGCGTCCGAGCCAGCATGACTCTCCTAGTTCATATCACTCTCATATCCGAGGTAGGCAAGTGAGGAGTTAGGGGGTCTTTTTGCCCAAGGACCCCTACTAGAAAGGTAGGTAAGTACTAACTGGGATTTGAACCCCAGTCTCCCATATCAAGGGCAGCGCACCTAACCACTATGCTATCCAGCCACCTATGCATCTATATATATCTATATATCTATATCTATATCTATATCTATCTATCTATCTATCTATCTATCTATATATATATATATATATATATCTGCACCAGATGTTCACCTGGACTAAAAGACAGCACTGAGGCATTGATCATAGCAGCACAAGAACAGGCACTGAGCACCAGATCCATTGAAGCAGGGGTCTACCACACTAGACAGGACCCAAGGTGCAGATTGTGCAGAAAGGCCTCAGAGACAGTCCAACACATAGTGGCAGGATGTAAGATGCAGGCAGGAACAGCATACACTGTACGGCACAACCAAGTAGCTGGCACTGTGTACAGGAACATCTGCACAGTGTATGGGCTAGACCCTCCCAAGACCAGATGGGAGATTCTACAGAAGGTAATGGAGAATAACAGGGCTAAGGTCCTGTGGGACTTCCAGATCGAGACGGACAGTCAGGTACTGGCCAATCAACCAGACATCGTGGTAATAGAGAAGGACCAGAAGACAGCGGTGGTGATAGATGTAGCAGTGCCAAGTGACAGCAACATCAGGAAGAAGGAGTATGAGAAGCTGGAAAAGTACCAGGGCCTGAAAGAGGAACTAGAACAGATGTGGAAAGTGAAGGCCAAAGTGGTCCCAGTGGTGGTAGGAGCACTCAGGGCTGTGACTCCTAAGCTGGGAGAGTGGCTCCAACAGATCCCAGGAACAACATCAGAGCTCTCTGTCCAGAAGAGTGCAGTGCTAGGAACAGCTAAGATACTGCGCAGAACCCTCAAACTCCCAGGCCTCTGGTAGAGGACCCGAGGTTGAGGAAGACACATACCACCCATAGGAGTGAGAGGGGAATTTTTTTTGTCATATATTATCAGTCCTTCAGGGAGGTGAGGGGAACAACGGTCCTGGTGAGGTCACCACCAACATCGCATGGAGGTGCACCTCCGGTTGAACTGTAGATCCCTGAGCAGATAAGCGGGTCGAAGCACGCCCAAGGGGCAGTTTCCTCTGCCAGGGTACGCGTGACCTAACGGCAGGGAGGTTAGGGTGGGTAGTTATAAACAACTCATTGAGTAGCTTTAATGCTCAGAGTGTGGCCTTCTGCCTGGCTATGCCGGAGGACTGATGCCTCAGAGGTGGACACTAGTGTGGGAGGCCCAAGATATGGTATCCCACTACTGTTCCCCTCAAGTGGGAAAGCGACGATGGCTCTGTCCGTGTAGGTTCCCTCATCTGGAAGGCTCCAAGTCAGGTATGCTAGATGTCTGCTTCGTGAGTGAAAGGGGGGAAAGGGAGGGGAGATATGAGGGGAGCTGGCTACCGCGCCTAGTAGGGTGGGGCCTACAACAAGGACTCCTAGGATAGGCGTCTTGATATAACTGAGGTTGCCCGCGAGGAAAAGGGGCTGTAAGGGGCCTCAGCTTCTGTGAAGAAGGGGAGTATATGAAGGCAGGGATGGACTGCTCTGCCTTGGCCTTCCGCAGAGGCTAAGAGCCGCCAAGACCATGCAAATGCATCTCGTGTGACGAGTAGGGTGGAGGGTCCTGTTGAGCTGTTGGGTCCACAATAGGGCTGGTTACTCATCGTGAGCGAACAAACGCATCCCCCCCACCCCCAGCCAGGAATCGAAAGGGCCTACCTGAAGGAGAGCATCAGGGTAACAGGGATGGTCCTGCTTCTGAGTAAATGCTGCAAATGCATGTCTCGGAGCCTCTGCAGCAAAGTGGGGGCTACTACGAGATGCGC
The DNA here is from genome assembly GCA_007922195.1 of Podocnemis expansa. NCBI lineage: Eukaryota > Metazoa > Chordata > Testudines > Podocnemididae > Podocnemis > Podocnemis expansa. Next base: position 3,250,818 of record ML682104.1, read on the forward strand.
TCCTCGTCCCCAGCAAAGTTGGACGCGACAGGACAGGATTGAGGGATACCAGAGGAAGGAAGGGGGGAGGGGGGGGGCAGATTCCCCACAAGTCCCTGAGATAGCCGCTGCGGAGAAGGTGCAGGCAGAGAGTTCGTGCCTTGAGGAGGCCCATGCCACCAGAGGGCAGGGGGAAAATCCCCAGTAGGGATGCTGTGGGCGCAGTAGTAAAAGAAGATGGGTAGGGTCTCAGCCCTTGCAGTGGATAATAGCGGTGGAAGGGAGTTCTCTGTGATCCCACTTAGGGGAAAAGAGTAGAACCTCAGATACCTATGTGGGAGGGGTGGGCCCGGGAGGGAGCAGGCCCAAGTATCTGGCCTCTCCCCAGGGATCTCGAGTGGTGCCCACCACCGATAATGTTTCTGGGGGGAACAAAGCATCCCTTTTGAAAGGCAGGTTGAGAACAGCCTGCTGCGCATTAGGGGGTGCCCTAGCCTCCCTAAGCCAGGCCACCCAGCAAATGGTTACCGCCAAGGCCATGGTGTGGGCAGCTGTGTCCAACACGTTGCGGGCCAAAAAGAGGAGGTCATGAGAAATTATGTTACCCTCCTCTTGAAAGGTATCATATTCCTCCCTGGCCTCGGGTGGGAGCAAGCATCAGAATTTCGTGATGGATTCCCACATGTCCAGCAAGTATCTGCTGGTAATGGCTTGGTTGTTCACCACTCACAATTGGAAGGCCGCTGAGGAGTATACCTTATGGCCCAAGAGGTCCAGTTCCCTGGCTTCCCTGGAGGATGGAAGGGGGTCACTGGGGGGTTCCCCAGGGCCCAGTACCATCTGTACCACTTCCCTCGGGGAACTGGGTGACCAACGAGAGAAGAGAAATCCAATTCGGAAACCCAATATTTAACGCCTGCTGTGTCTGAAACTGGGGCAATAGAGCTTGGGCTCTGCCACCGGGAACGGGGGAGGTCCCAGACACTCGGGTGGGGCGGGACTGTCAGGGGTTCTGTGGAGGCAAAGGCCAGCCTGAAGAGGGCATCAGGAGGGGGACCCAAGGACTGCACCTCCATTCCTAGATGGGCCGTGGCCTGGCGCAACAGATAGAAGTGCACCGACAGATTTCCCGTATAGGACTCCGGTGCCAGGGAGAGGGAGGTACCGGGAGCTTGCTGAGGTGGAGATGGAGTCTCCCGAGGGGACCATTCTTGTGGCCGGTAGCGAAACAGCGACAGAGATGAAGTGCAGCACCGGGACCGCTTAGAACACCTTGAAGGTCCTTCCTCCAGACTGGAGGCAGGAGGAAGGGGCTGAGACTCCTGGGGCAGTATTGGCGACGGCAGAGTGATGTGCTGTCGCAGGGATGGCTCTACGGCACCGGCCCCCAGTGGAGTGGAAGACAGGGGTGGTGAGGGCGAATGCCCCCGGTAGACCCAGGCCTCAGATATGAAGGCCGGTTTGCTCCTTCTGGTTGGGAGCAGGGCCAGAGGTGTGGGGAGCAAGAGGAGGGCTAGCGCAGCCTCCACCGCTTCTGGGATGGATGGCACAAGGAGCAACTCCATGCGGCTCCGTGATAAGTCCTCACCTGGGGAAGGGGGACTGCCTGGGCAAGTAAGCTCCTGTTCCTGTGGCACCGGGCTCTGTGGTGCCAAGGGTGAATGTGGCCGACGCAAGGTGAGCTCGGTGCCAGCGAGGCCAGGGCGCCCGAAGGTGACCTCAATCAGTGCTGAGGTGTCAGGGCACTGGGTAGGTGCCGTAGCAGCGCCGGAGATGATGGCGAGCGGCGCCGGGGCGATCCAGGTACTGGCAGTACCGGGCTGCCCGAAAGTAACCTCGATCTGTGCCGAGGTGCTGGGGCACCAGGTTAGTGCCGGGGTGTCAGGGTCGGCACCGAGGTTGTACAGCAGCGGTGGCTACCGGCAGTGCGGTGCCACACTGGCTCCGGTGCTGAGCTGGGTCTCGGTGCCAGGCGGAAACCTGAAGCCTCGGGTGAAGAGTGCCGAGCCTCCTCAGAGGCTAGGGCATGGTGCCGTTGTTCCCTCTCCTTGATGGTTTGCGGTTTGAAGGAGAGGCAGATGGAACAGGCTGAGACCATGTGGTCTTTGCTCAGGCACCTGAGGCATTTCCCATGGGAGTTGTCCTTGGGGAAGGCCTTGCCACACTCGGCGCAGCTTTTAAACCCTGGCATGATTGTAGGATGTTCCGGCCCAACGGTGGGAGGCTTTCATGGTGGAATTATATTCACGAAGAGATGTTCCCAGTCGGGCAAAAAGCTCGTAGACGACAGGCAGGCTGCTTGTAATTCACAAGGAACGGACATTCCAGATCCGACACGCAAGGCAGAAGAAATGAAACTGAGGAGGGGTCGGGAGGCAGCCATATATATATATAGCCACGGGGTGGTGCGAGCGGCGGAGGCTGCCTACCTTCTCCTGACAGGCTAGAACAAAAGTTTTCTGACCAATCTGGCACTCCGGCATGGAGACACCTATTACTGAATGCATCCGAGCAGCGCTCGAAAAAGAATGACCCATTCACACCCCTCTAGTGGCAGGAGAATAACAATTGAACTGGATACTAGTCCTCTGCCCAAACAACAGGTTGCTGTGATAATGGGGTTGCTGCAGAGGCAGGCCTTGCTTTTTTGTAAATGAAATTCTAGTTAAACTGTATTACCCTCCTTTGCCTCTCCTCACTTCTTGCAATTTAGGCAGAAATGTAACTAGAAGTGTCCCATCTTCCCTCTTCTGCATAAGATTCTTGGCAAAACAAACAAGGAGTCCTGTGGCATTTAAAGACTAAAAAATTTATTTATCGCATGAGCTTTCGTAGGAGAAAAAATCCTACTTCGTCAGATGCTTTGAAGATGGCGGAACTTACAGAATGGTAGGAAATAAATGCAGAGAAGTGTAAGTCATGGGAACAGGTCATACTGTAACAGCAAATCAAAACAGGTGTAAAGATTCAAACACTGGGGAACATAATACAGAGGAAGATGAGGTCAAATCACCTGTTGTAATCAGAGAAAAAATCCAATGTCCTTATTAAGTCCTGAAGCAATGCAACCGAATTTGCAAATAAAATTGATCTCAGCAACTTGTTTTTGAAGCCTTGATCTGGTATTCATCTGTCTGAGCACAGCAATTAGAAAATTGTTAATGGAGTGATCATGAAGATTGAAATGCTGACCCGTTGGTTTTAGAGTGCTGTGATTTCTGATGTCAGATCTGTGCCCATTTATTTTTTTGCGCCAAGATTGTCCTATATATAGGACAGAGGGGCTTTTCTGGCACTTGATGACATAAATCACATTGGTGGATGAGCAGGTGAATGAGCCCTTGATGCAATAGCTGACTTGATTAGGTCCTATGATGGTGTCTTTTTTGCAGATATATGGGCAAAGTTGGCAGCGTGGTTTGTTGCAGGGCTATGTGCCTGCTTTAATGGTTCTGTTGTTAGGTCTGTAGTTGCTGGTAAGTATCTGTTTAAGGTTGGGGGGCTGTCTGTAAGCAAGGAGAGATCTGTGTCCCAAGGCTTGAGAGCGTGAAGACTTGTCTTGTAGAATAGGCTGGAAATCCCTGCTGATGTGCTGTAGAGGTCTGACTTGGAGGCTGTAGGTGATGACAAGCAGCATTCTGTTGTTTTCTTTCTTGGGCTTCTCCTATAGTGGTTGACTAAGATTCTTGGAGGAAACATACTTATCATCTTTCTCACCCTTCCTCTCCCTTGCAAAGTGCCTTGGTCAGTAAGTTGTAGGCATGGATTTTACAGAAAATAACATGTAAAATTAAATGCTTGTGCACTTTAACAAAACTTGTAATCCACAAACAAAGGCAGGTATAATTATATTTACCACATAATTATCAATATTCATTGCTTGGGTGTTAATGTAACCAAAAAAGGGTCTTTGGGGAGTTGCCAGGAATGTAAGCTTCTACATATTTTTAAGGATAAAAGAATTGTAATACCCCCCTCCCCTGCTCAATCAGGGCATCAAGGAGGAATGAGCAGTCAATAAAGGGTAATGTTTGATCCATGCCACCTCTGAGACCAGGGACATCCCTAGGGAATCTATGTTCCCTCTAAGCTGAGCGTCACACACCCATGCAGGTATCACAGATACCCACCCACAGCCCAGGAGCTGCAGCCAGGCTGGGGGAATTTTCAAATCTCCGACTCTGAGCATGTTCAGATGCATGCTCGGGGTCAGGGCAGAAGCAGGCTGGGCAGGGAGCAGCTCCAGCCCTGTAAGGGGGAAGGCGACCTGGGGGGTCAGGAACAGGAAACCGGCAGGGAATGGGGGCGTCAGGGTTAGGGGAATTGGTGGATGGGTTAGGGAAGCAGCCAGGGGAGCCAGTGGGTTGGTCAGGGAAGGGGTCGGGGTTCACCATCTTTTCTGGAGTTGGGCATGGGCAGGAGGGCTGGGTGCTGTCCCTGCTCAAGCAGAAGAACGGGACGTGTGGGGTATGGGTGCCACTCTGTCCTCCAGGGTTGGGTGCTCTACGCCACCCCTGCCCTGCCTTGCCTCTCTCTGCATGGGGGGACGTGTAAGCTGTTGCTCTCCTCTATGCTTTGGGTGTTTGTTTTGTGTATCCTGCCCTGTTCTCCAGCCTTGGGCATGAAGTGGGGCATTGTCTGTGCTGCCCCTTTTTCTGAAACAGGAATTAGCATTTTATCAGGGATTTGGGGAAAACAATCAAAACCATGGGTTTTTACAGTTAAAATATATGTAGTGGAGTCTTCTAACATTTTCAGGGGTTCAGAAGACTGAAAAAACAAATTTTCCCTTTGTTAAACGATTGTCTCAAGATTTATGTTCAGCTGATAATGAGTGATTTGTAACTTAATGATGACCATCCCTCTTGATTTTTTAAGGCTAAAGCTGGAGCTAAAAAGTCCATGTATCACATGTGAGACACACTGACAGTGTTCCTTCTAAGCTGATGATGGGGCTCAGCAAGTTATGGACACGCTCAAGGAGTTGGTGGGGAGCAGGGAAGGGGTCCAATGTGGGTCGGGAACCAGCAGGGAACTTGCTCAGCTGCGTCCATAACTTGCTCAGCTGCATCATCAGCTTAGAGGGAATATTGCATGGAGCCTGGGGAAAACCATACCCTGTGGGCCGCCATACCAACCCACCTCCTGCCCAGTCCAGTGTACAGCAGGAACTGTGGTGGCAGCCATCCCTCCTGGTCACAACATGAAACCAGAACCATGGCAGTAGACACCCACCTTCTGCCTAGTCCCAACATTAAGCCTGGGCCTTGGAGGGAGCCACCTGTCCCCCACTAGGTATAGCTGCACAGGCAGGAGGCGGGCTGCAGCTGCCAGCCTCCACCTGGTGCTTGCTTCCAGCCAAGAAGAGGGCTGCAGCCACCTGCCTCCCACCTAGTCCCAGGATGAAGTTGGGATCCTGAGAGCAACTGTCAAAGTTGTTTCTCTGCTCTAGCACTCTGAATGCAGAAGGTGGGGCCTGCAACAGGCCTTAAAACCATTGGCCTTAACGCCTGGTCTTAAAACTTCCCAAAGCTACCAATTTCCTGGCCCTGGAGACAACGTTCCCTCTAAGGCCCTGAGGCAGCTGAGCAACTTAGGTTGCTTGCTGAGAGCCTCCCTGCTCCCGCCAGCCTGATCCTGCCCCCCTCCGTTCTCCTGACTGCCCCCCTCAGCCAGTCTGATCCTGCCTCCTGCTTTCGCAGTAGGAGCATCTCCGGGGAAGGACCCGGGGCACCGGCCCAGGCCCTGCCCCCTGACTGCAGGCCACACCCCCAGCCAGGGACAGGGCAGGGAGTGGTGGCCACAGCCGTGGGGCCGCCCAGCCTAGGAAGGGGCCAGAAGCGGCCACCGCAGGCAGCCAGACCCTGGATCTCTGGCCCAATCCGGCCGGAGACTGGGAGAGACAGGGGCCCCGCCAGGACCCAGGGCACTGGTGCCAGGATTCAGGGCACAGCCCCCATGTGCTAGGCGCCAGCAATACCCCTGTTTCCCAGTCAGCCCTCCTGAGCCAGCCTGATCTCCCTCCTCCCACACTAACCTGCTCCCCTGGTAACCCCCCAGCCAGCTAGACCCCCCCCCAACCCTCCTCACCCTTACCTGGCCGCCAGAGCAGCAAGGGTCAGCCACAGCTCCTCCGGCTAGAGGAAGCACTGACAGAGCATGCTCAGACATTCAGAGCTTCTCTCAGAGGGAGTTTTAAAAATATCCCAGCTCCAGAGGAGCACTTAACCACCTGGAAGACGGAGTTTTCCAGCCGGGTGGGGAATGTGGCCGCTGGCCGTGTGCAGCCAGCAATGTTCCCTGGTGGGGGGGCTGCGCACCTGTGCTGCCACATAGCTTTGAGGGAAAATTGCTTGGCATAATATTTCTGCCACCACCCAAATGCAAAAACCCCTTGAAAACCCAGGAAGGCACACTTGTGAACTCCTTTCTGCAAGGTACCCTCAATAGACTTTCTTCCTCCCTCAGAGTAGCAACTGGACCCCAGCTGAAATATCAGCTGAAAATGGGACAGAATCCCCTATAGAAGGTGGCCATGCAGTGTAAGGCACATACACACAAAACCTCTTGCCTTTTAGGACACAGAACCAGAGCTTATTTTAAAAGGGTAAATTGTTTAATTAAGAACAGATAAGAACCATAGAGAGATGCTTCTCTGGGATTTAACTTGGGTAGTTACAGAGTAGTTGGGGGGGGGGAATACCTGTGCTCAGCACAGAGGAATCCAAAACCAAACAAATACCCTGACAGAGTCTAGCTAGGAACTGTTGTTCCTGTTCTACTCACACATGGTCAGTTCCAGACTTGAGCCTATTTTAGGCAAGGATGTCGCTGGATCCTTCATGCCTGCCTCTTTGGACTCCTCCTGATCCTTCCAGGAGATCTGCTGCCACCAAACAGAAAACAGGCTGGACTGCTGCTCCAATTCAAAAACCAGTACTTTGTTTCTATTGGCTCTCCTGGGACTCACTGGCCATGACGTTAATCCCTTCCTTCCCAAGGTTACTACACACCCCAAAAATCAAAGACAGTGCTGGGCAGCCTGGTACAGGTTGGACCAACACTGACTGTGATTTTCTTCCTGGGACTAGAAGAGAACAAAGTTGGTAAGGTACAAATACTAAATTCACTACTGGTCACGTAAAAAGCTAAAAAATATTTCACCCATTTAAAGAACCAGTGATTTAGACTACAGCAACAATTTTTAACCATCTGAGTTGGGAAACCTTCAAGTGCATCAGCCACCTTGTTAAAAAGCTCCTGAATTGTGTTGTATTTTAAAATCAAAGTCTTGTACTAAGCTTCACCGAAGATGTCTTTTGTCAGTTTCCTGGACTGTGTGAAGCCACTTTAGTACACCATGGTCAGTCTGCAGGTGGGAACACAGTGCCAAATGTATGGCCATAGCTTTTCTAGAACATACACAGTGGCATTACAGTCCTTCTCTCAGACAAACCAGTGGCTTTCTCTCTCAGAGTCTGCTCACAGGACTCAAGCTCAAAGACGGAACTGTTGAATCATGGGCATAAGTGACTTTTTTCAACTGGGTCCCAAGGAAAAAGGTTTGAAAACCACTTACCTAGTCAGTGTAATGAAGAGGGAGGACACAGACTTTTGGGCTGGTGACATCAGCCAAGGGTGGGGGGAGACTACCAGTGCTTGCTTAAGGTAACATGGTCTGGTTTAAAACCAATAGTATTGTCTATAGATTTTTTTTTTTTTAAAAAGGTTAAACTATACACAAAGGAAAAGCAGGGGGTCTGTGGCACTGCTCCCCAGTGGAGCTGGGTCCTGACGGGGGGCCATGATGCTTCCAGTCGTTGACGCCAGCAGCAGTTTGGCTCTGCTCCCCTACAGGGGTTGGCTGGGGGCCCTGGCTATGGCAGCCACACTCGCTGGCACAGAGAGGAGGAGGGGGCCATGGGCGCAGTGGCCCCACTCTCCTGCAGGAGCAGAGGATGGGGCCACAGCTGCAGCAACCCCACCCCCAAGGGCCATGGCTGCTGTGGCTCCACTCATTGGCCAGTCCCAGCAGAACCACTGGAGCAGCACAGGCCGGATTCTGCATGCTGCTGCAGCATCTCACCTGCGGCCAAGGGAGCCGCAAAATTTTTTTAACTTAAATAGAGGTCCCCAACCTTGAAAAGGTTAGGAATCGCTGTCCTAGAGCACTGGGTTTGGCACTTGGGAGACCAAAGTTCTCTTTCTGGCTCTACCCCAACCTGTGTGGGAAAGTTACTTCTGCTGGGATTCAGTTTCCTCACCTGCAAAATAAAAATGGTGATGCTTATATATACTTGTGGATAAGCTGATCCGGGCATATGATGACCCCCCAGTTATGAGCCCAGAAAACAGGAAAAATTGCACGATCCCTGTATAAGCCAAGGTCCCTGCTCTGCCTTGGGCCCTTAACTCCCCCACTCTGTGCTGCTGGCTTCTCCCAGTCCCCAACCCCCTCCCAAACCCCTGCCTGCTGCCACCACTTCCCAGGCCCTCCCCAGCTCCCTCTCAAACCCCCGCCTGTGGCTGGTGCTTCCCTAAGGGTCCCTGAGCCCCTCCCTAACCTCCCCCACCCTGATGCTGCCTCCCCCAAGCCAACACCCCCACCCAGGATCTCCTTACATGGCTCCAGGGCCCATGCCACACACTGGGGTTCCCTCTCTGAGCGTGTTTTGAGCATGCTCAGGATGGGAGATTTTAAAACTCCCAGCCTGGGCTGGGGCTTCTCTCTGCAGTGATTTCGTTTATTTCTCGCGCACTCCAGCTCCCGACCCACGTATAAGCAGCGTGCCCTTTTCAGAGGGGACTTTTTGGAAGAAAATTCTCAATTTATACATGAGTATATATGGTACTTCTCTTTGTAAAGTCTTTTGAGATCTTCAGCTGAAAACTGCCAAATAGACATAGAAATAACCCCTTGTTCCTGTTAGATTTAGCCCTTGTAGCTTGCTTCATCTCAAAGCACTTTGTAAAGGGGGGGGTTGTGGGGGGGCTCCCCCAATACAGCCCAGACAGAGTGGCTGGGGTCTCTCCCCTCTTTTCCCCTCCCGCCAAGCCCAGGTGGCATAGCTGGGGGGCTGCAGGTGGCTCTACCCCTCCCCCACAATACTAGCAGTAGGATATTTTCAGGGGACAAGGCAATATGCCACATTTATTTGTGGGTGTAAAAATAGCAAAAGAACCAGACACACACAACTACATTCATAACAGCCAGGCTAGTCTAGTTTAATAAAACAAACAAGGAGTCTTGTGGCATTTTTAAAGACTAACAAATTTATTTATCACATGAACTTTTGTGGGAGAAAATCCCACTTCATCAGATGCTTGAAGATGGGATTTTCTCTCATGGAAGCTCACGTGGTAAATAAATTTTGTTAATCTTTAAAAGTTCCAAAGATTCCTTTGTTTTGTTGATAATCAAGATATTCTGGAAGTTCGTGTCACCTTATTTCCAACTCTTCCATGTATTTCTCGAGCCAGTCTAGAGAAGAGAGCCAGGCCTCTGTCATTCATGTATCTGATGGTCCAAAATAAGGGTTGGAAGACAAGACCCAAGGGTTTCATCTTTTTACTCATCATTTTTTTAAAACTTGCTTTCCCTCAGGTAAGTCTATGGGACCTGCTGTGTCTTGCTGCCTCACTGCTCCTGTGATCATTGATCACCAGCCATTTTTAGACATGACTTTCATCTTGTATTTTTTTTTCTTTTTGGGGGTGGATACTTGTTGCTTTTCGGGGATTTGTTTGCATTATTTAGCCATTAAGCTAGTTCTTGCATTTCATCAGGAAAGGCTGCTGTTGAATGATCCCATCACACATGCCCTTCATTAATACACCCTGTTCACACATTTAAATGAAATAACAGACTATACATCTAAAACAAGTTTCAAGAATACAAAATGGAGTCCCATGTTCCCAACAGGGATCTTTGTTGGACATTGGTAATTATGTCTATTAAACTGAGTTAGTTATGATATTAAAGAACAAATACTGTGTTTCCTAACAGGTACTTTAAAGGTAGAATCTCTTCATTTTTGTCTACCTGTGTCCCTACATTGTGACTACAGAAGCCTCGAGTCAACATTAGTAGGATGAAAACAGTTACAGAAAGGAATTCCTTGAGTGAAGTACAATGGTATTAACTTATGCAGTACTGCTAATGATGATATGACTCCTGCAGCCACATGCCTGTGTACAGATGTGTAGCATACCTCAGAGAGCTGGGAGGCAGACAGAGCGCTCTTCCAGCAAGAGGTAAATAATCAAAGCTGTGATGAAGGATATGCTGATTGAAGTGGCTCAGAGGACACAAAGAAATCACCTCTGCCAGAAGGGGAGGGGTGAGGAGTGAAAACTAAGAAACTCTTCCAAGTGTCACTTAAAGACTAACAGATTTATTTATCGCATGAGCTTTCATGGGAGAAAATCCCACTTTGTCAGGTGCTTTGAAGATCGGGGAATTTACAGAATGGGATGAAAATAAATGCAAGGGAGTGTAAGACATGGGATCAGATCATACAGTAACAGGAAATCAGAGCAGTTGTTAAGATTCAAACACTGGGAAACAGCAAATAAAGGAGGTAAGTTCCCCTATCTTCAATGCATCTGACGAAGTGGGATTTTCTCCCTCGAAAGCTCATGTGATAAATTAATCTGTTGGTCTTTAAGTACCATAGGACTACTTGTTTTTTGTTTTTTTTTTTTGCTGGATTAGACTAACATGGTTGCCCATTTGAATCTTCCAAGCATGTCTTTGTTTTCACATGTGGCTGCAGGAAACACATCATCACAGTAATCACAGAGAATAGGTTATGAGTATCCATAAAGAAACCTTGTATGGCATAACTTGGCATAAAAACATACAATCCATTGTGTAAGTGAACACAAAAATCATATAGATCAGGGGTGTCCAGCCTTTTTGGGTGAGGAGCCACACTGCAATTCTTTTTTCAGTTGGAGGGCCAGTGAGAAAATTTTTGATAGATAAGACATACAAATCAATCTTTATTAATAAACTTTAATAAAATAATGATTAGTGTGATATTTAGCATTGCTTTTGCTTGCACAAATTGTCAACGTCTGCCAGCACACTTGATGTAGCAATACAGAGTATTCCAGATAGCCCCAGCCAGCCCCTGCTCCCAGGCTCTTGTGGCAGCACTTGGCAGGCCAGATTCTGGCACCTGAGCCACATGTTGGACACGCCCAATATAGATCATAACCGTGGGTGCACAGATGTGCATCCTGTGACATTAAGCCTGGGCCAGTTGGGCATGGCTGGGGTTGAGGAGGCATGGGTGACGTCGGGGATTGGGATGGGTGTGGGGCTGAGGCCAGGAGGTGGACCTCAGACCTGGTGGGAGCCTCGGCCCCCACTAATCTTTATATGTAGCAATGACCCTGTTGCCAGTTAAACCCCGTGCATGCCTTTTCTCCTAGGCAGCAAAAGAAAAAAGAAGGGACAAGGAGAAAAAAAATTCTCCCAAAATTGTCAATAGCCAACAGAAAAAAAAAATGTATCCTTTTCAAAGCCCTGAGGCTTGTGTTCCTGGTTCAAAAATATCCCACCAAACAGGACACAGGCAGGACTGCTGCTCCAATTCAACAACTTGTGCTTTGTTTCTATTGGCTCTCCTAGGACCCAATGACCATGGTGATAACTCCTTCCTCCCCGAGGTTGCTACAGCAACCACCTGCCTCCTGGCCAGTCCTGGAAAAAAACACGGGCCCCCCAAAAGTGTGGGGCTCAAGAGCGGTGGCCCTGAGTTCCTATACCATAGGGATGACTCTGTCTGGGACTCCCTGTTTTCTTCTTCTAACATAGCCATAAAACAAAAAAGCAAGTTAGTAGATTACAGATTCTAGGCAGGATGTCAAACTCATTTGCTATGTTCCAAAGGGGCAGCCATGTTAGTCTAGTTCAGTAAAACAAACAAGGAATCCTATGGCACTTAAAGACTAACAAATTTATTTATCGCATGAGCTTTTGTGGGAGAAAAATCCCACTTCATCAGACGCTTTGCTATGGCAGGCCAGCATTGACTTAAATATACTTCAGGTGGACCATACATATTCATACCATAAATCAAAATTCTACAGCACTCTCGCAGCATTGTGGAGTTCTGTGCATGCAGAACCGCACACCATCTTTCTCTCTCGGTTAGGGAAAGAGTAGGATCTTGTGGAATGCAGTCTTGCATACACAGTGTTCTGTGATGTTGTGAGACCTGAGGCTTTCATGGCATTGTAGAGCACTGGGCATAGGTGGATTTTGAAGCTGCCCTGTGGAAGGAAAGCTCCCTACCTCCCAGGCCCTGTTCCCAGGCCTGCCCAACATCTCACCCCACAGGCCCCTTCCCCTACCCCTCACCACAGTTGCTGCATGGGTCTCTGGCTAACTTCCTTTTCTTCTGTCCTTGCCCCACCCCTACCTCTCCTCCCCACGCTGCTCCCAACTTGAGTTATTGCCCTCCAAAGTGGGTCAGTGTGGGATTACGGTTCCTGTAAGATGACTCACTCACTTAGCCTGTTCCTCCCTCTCTGGCGGGGCCATCCTTGCAGGGAGGAAGAAGGGCAAACACCCCTGGCCCCATGGTTTTGTGGGCACTGTCTTGTCCTGCTATGAGCAGGGCAGTGCTGGGCCCTCCCCTGCCCCCAGCCCCCCCCCCCCCAGTGGCCCTGTCCCTCCCCCCCCACCTCTGCCCTTTGCACGAAAACCAAAGGGGGGGGGGGTGGGGAAGGAGTGTGGAACCTGGCCTCTGCTCAGGGCCAGCCCTTCCACCCCCATGGCAAGGAACAGTTGGCCCGGGGCAGGGCAGGCCAGGCCAGCCCAGAGGCCACGCTCCACTCTCCCGCCCCATCCCTGGGCCAGCCTACTCTGCCCCACAGGCTGATTGGCCCCCAGCTCTGCAAGCCCCTAGAGACAGCCCCACTCCATGGCTGATTGGGGCAATGACAGACTCAAGCGTTGGGGGCATAGGAGATGATCATTAAAAATGGCATGACAAACCACCTAAAAGACCATCATTTGACATAGTTTAACCAGCATGGTGTCTGCCAAGGAAAAAAGCATCTCATTAGATTTCTTTGAAAGTGTTAGTAAAGTGTTAGATAAACAAGAACTAGTGAACACAAGTTATTTAGACATCCACAATGCCTTCACCAAGGTCCCCCTATGAGACTCTACTAAAGAAGCTAAATTGTCATGAGATAGGAGGAAAAGTATTGTCAGGGATCAGAAACTAAGAGACAGAAAGCAATGAATAGGTCATTCATCATAGCAAAAGGTTAACAGTGAGGCCTAAGATCTTACACTAGATCCTGTGCTGCTTAATGTGTTTAATCAATGATCTGGAGCTATGGGGTGAGGAACAGTAACAAAATTTGCTCATTACACAAAGGTTCACAAAAGAGTGACAATAGTCATCCAGGGCCTGGGAACAGTTCAAATGGCAAGATTGAAAAGATTATGCATGTTACCTTAGAGAGGAGGTGAATAAGAATGGTCATGATGAAAGTATATGAAATCATGTATTGCCCAGGGAAAGTGGATTGAGTGCTTCTGTTCTCCTGAGCTGTGACTGGGTGTCTATCTTGCTTATGCCCCCGACTTCTTCATCCTTAGTTACGGCAGAAACTGCAAACTCTCTTCTTTTAGCATCCATTCCACCAAACACTCATACAGTGCAACACAACAATTCTACTGTCAATGGGCCTATTGTCTTTAGGCCCTGTTCATCAAGGTCCTGGAGGGAAGTCTCCCTTCCCTGGGATCTCCTTCAGTCTAAGCACAGATAGCCTAGCTTTGCCCTGCCCCGTCCTGTCTTCAACCTCCTCCCCTCTAACACTTCCTTCCTATCTGCCTGTTTTCAAGCTAGTCAGCTGATAGGCCTGTTTTTTCCTTACCTCACCCAGCTTCCCCATCTGATTAGCTAATACTTTCCTATTTCCTCAACCAACCATCTCTGGGGAAACCAACTGAGTCTACAGCTAGCAGTGTTCTAGGCTTCTGCACTTCAGAATCTCATAAAACAAGAGCAAGGGGATGTTCAATGAAATGAAAAAATTAGAAATTCAAAAGCAATAAAAGGAAATACATGTGGCTAACTATGGAACACATTGCCACAGGAGAGTGTTGCCCAACCTTGGAAGGGATATTAAACCTTATGTTTTGTGGCTTAGGCCCATTTTATTTACTGGAGATCAGGATGAGACCAAGGTTGAAGACAGATTATCCCACATCTATCTACTGTGGGCTTTTGACACCTTCCTCTGAAGCTGCTGGTGCCAGCCTCTGTCATAGATATAGGATACTGATCTACATGGACCTTGTGTCTGATCCAGCCTCGTGACTCTTAAGCTGTGTGTGTGCTTCAGTGGAGCTGCCATCAAGTCTTTTCAGTCAGAGTCATGTCACGTCCAACATGCTGGCTCAGGCTCTCTAGAGGCAACCATGTTCTTTTTTCCTCATGGTCCTCGGATCAGTTGACAGAACTGGATCTCATCTTTGGCTTAAGCAGGATCATGGAGGGTGTCGCAAAACCACCCTTGTCATGGTCTGATGATCATGTACTCCCCATGGAGATCCAGGTCTCTGCACCTGCCTATTTAAGTGATGAGCCAATTCGAGGGATCCATCATCTCAAACGTTTACAGCTAGAGGACTTTCTAGGCCATCCAGAAATGTGTGTGGCTAGAGGACTTTCCAAGCCACCTGGAAAAGGAATGCCACCAATGAGGGACAGGGAAGTATAGGAGATCAGTTCAAGAAGCTAAATTTAGATGACTAGGAAGAAAGTTTTGCTCTATGGCTTTTGTGGTGGCTTTCTTTGAAAAGCTGGCAGCTTCACAAGCAGGTCCAGCAGGGCAAGGGCAATGTCAGGGTCTTCATGTATGGTAGAGAAGATGGTGTACAAGGGAAGGAAACCCTATATGGAAGGGATGTGCTCCACCATAACCAAAATGGAAGCAAACTGTTGGCACATACAATTAACAAGGCTTGAGCAGAGGGATGTCTTAAACAGGAACTGGGGGGAAGTCCATAGGTGTCATATTGCTATGACCAAGGATCTATTAGGGCAAGTCTCCACTACAGTTTGATACCTGCGGTTGGTCTGAGCCAGCTAATGCAAGCTAAGACACTAGAGCTAAGAGGCAATTTAAATGTGTTGTAGATATTTTGGCTCAGGCCGCATCCTGAGCTCTGGGACCTTTCAAGCTTGTGGTGTCCTGGACCCCAGACCCAGAAGCTTACAGTGCAATTAAACAGCCCCACAGCCCTTGCCTGAGTCAGCAGGCATGGTAAAAATACCACCAAAGACATCATTAATACAAAGACTACTTTGTCTCTCAGACAGCAATTACACCTAAGTGGAGGTGGAAACAAGCTGAAATCTCAGAGGTAAATTTTGTTCTTCTTTGAGTGCTGCTCGGATACATTCAACATTAGGTGTCTATGTGCCGCAGCGCACAATTGGCCAGAAATTCTTTTAGCCTTAGCCTGTCAGGACAGGGCTGGCAGCCACCGCCCCCTGGCCATATAAATGGCCCCAGTCCTGCTTCTCCCCAGTTCCTTTTTTTTTTCCACCCTCAGCGACGGTTACAGAACAGCCTGTTCTTGCTTTATGCAAGGGCCCATCTCTTTGTTCTGTTTTACATGTATTTTCACTGGAACATCTGTTTGCGGACTTCACCAGTGCTCCTACCATGTCCTTCCAACAGAAACCTGAACATGATGGGAGGGTTTCTTAATGCCCATGTGAGCTTCACAGGATGTATTATACTCTATTTGCAGGTCTTAAACGAAAGACTTGGCAGGGAGCGAAGGCTGCATCACGCCCCTGGGAATGGGCCCTGCAGCTGACGCCAGGAATTCGCCAGCTCCGCTCACCAGTCTCCGGCTCTGAAGAAAAGCCATGACCAGACACGGCACCATGTGCTCGGTCAACACCGGAGCCCTCTCAGCACTGCCCTCTGGCTATGAATACAGCTGCAATCAGCCTCCAACTCAGCAACCTTGTGCTTGGTTGGCACAGGAACCCTCTTGGCGTCGCTCTCCAGCATTGAATAAAGATCTGCAATCAGCACAGGCTCCACGCCTTCGCAGCAGTCCCACTGGCCAGTCAGCCGAGGCTGCTCCCCAGCAGAACCCAGGTAAGCGTGCTCAGGACCAACTCTGGCACTGAAGTGCTGGCACCGTATCTGGCACTCCCCTTTGGGGTGAGAACCTGGAGCCTATCATGGTGCCAACCACACCAGAGTCCTTTGAAGTGAGAGAAGCCCTCTGGCCCCTCAATACACCGCAGGCTGCCAAAACAAATGGTAAGTCCGTCTTCTTCCTTCCTCCACTTCACCCAGCACCAGGGGGAGTCGCTCTCTACTTGGGCCCACACCACTGCAAGACTAGGGGCTCCAACGCCTACGGCTCTGACAATCTTGCCTTAGCACCACAAGAGATCTGAAAGTTCATTCCTCAGGCCTGGCACCTTACTGAAGGGTCTGCAGCAGCGGTTCTTCCTGGCACTGCACTTGAAACCAGCTACCTCCTACTGAGGGCTCGCAAGGGGAATCCCTACTCAGTGACATGGCCCTGGTGAGGGCACCCCAGTACCAGGGTTGTCCCTTCTCCCAACGACAGCCACGAACAGGGACCAGGGTCTTACAGAGAAGACCCTACCACACTTGAACCCCTTCACCAGACTACTGCATGCCTGGGTCAGGGTCACACCCCTTGAGGGAAACCAGAACCCCTTATTTGACCTGGGGTTCAAACCCCTCTGGCCGCCATTATGATTTCCACCCCATACTCATGCCCTTGACATTGTTGGGACACGATGGCCAAGCCCACTGATTCATCCAGGGTTTTCTAGGAGTCCCAGAAGTTTTGACCTCCTAGCTAAAAAAAAAAAAAAAAGCCTACTCAGTTTTCAGCTTTTCAGCTGAGGGATCCTGGCCATTAGGCCTTCGTTAAAAGATTCCCGAGACCTCTGGGATGCCATGAGGAGTTTCAGCAGCTTCCTCCCACAAGAATACTAGGGGAATTTGAATGCGTTCATCAAGGAAGGTGTCAAGGCTTTTTCCCCACTCTGGCACTCTGAGTGCAGAAGGTGGGGGCCTGCAATGGGCCTTAAAAGCCACTGGCCTTAAAGCCTGCTCTTAAAAGTCTCCAAGGCCTCCAATTCCTGGCCTTGGAGTGGTATCGCTGCCACCACCCAAATGCAAAAAACCTCTTGAGACCCAGGAAGGCGCACTTAGGAATTCCTCCCTGTGAGGTACTTGCAATCCTGTGTATTCCTCTCTCAGAAAAGTGACTGGACCCCAGCTGCAATATGAGCTGGAACTGGAACAGGGTTCCCTCTAGTAGCTGCCTGTGCAGTCTAAGGCATGTGCACTCAAACCTCTTGCCTTCCAGGAACAGAACCAGAACTTACTTAAAAGGTAAAATCTTTAACCAAAAAGAACAGATAATAAACACAGAGAGTTGCTTCTCTGGGAATTAACTTAGGTAGTTACAGGGTAGTGGGGGGGGGGGAGGTTACATGTGCTCAGCACAGAGAAATCCAAAAAAACAAGCCAAAAACAAAGAAAATACCCTGACCGCGTCTAAATAAACATTCCCTGTTCTACTCACGCCTGGTCGGTAACAAATTTAACTTATCTCTGGTAAGGATGTTGCTGGATTCTTCCTCAGGCCCCTCTGGCCTCCTCCTGATCCTTCCAGGAGCTCTGCTGCATCCAAACAGGCCCAGGCAAGGCTGCTGTTACCATTCAAAAACCTGTGCTTCATTCCTATTGGCTGTCCTGGGACTCACTGACCAGAGTGTTAACCCCTTCCTCCCCAAGGGTTATTACAGAAGGTGCCTTGGCATCTCGCCATGCCTTTACAGTGGCTTTTGATGCCTTGAACATGGACAGCTGCAGCATTGCTAGGGCTGTGGTTACACGCCGAGCAGCCTGGCTTCAGGATCTTGACCTCTCCCAGGACTTACAGTAGGCCATATTAGACTTCTCTTTAGAGGGGCAGTCTCTCTCTTCACCTGTCCACTGACTCCATGATCCATGGCGACTAAGTCCAGAGGTCGGCACTCAGAGCCCTCGGTACACTCACTCTCCAGGTGCCTTGGCATCCCCAGTCTACCGTGACCCCTTCAACGCTGGGGGGAAGTGTCCTTGTTGTATTCCCCCCCCCCATAAATGAAATGGCTTTTAGGAGCCTTTGGACCACAGGAGGACGGTCCCCTTGCCTCATTATAGGTGATCAACTCCAACAGGGTTGTTTCTCCCTCCACAAGAACCCTTGAACATCCAAGCAGAAACCTAAATGCTTTCGCTAAATGCCCCCTCACAATCAGCCTCAGGACACCTCTTCCTCCTCTCTAGTAACAATTGCCTCCCTCTTCTCTTCCAATACCCTTTGGGTCAAGTAAGGGCCTGGCCACTGGAGAATTCTCCTCACACGCACTTGCTTCCAGACGCATATGCCCTTGGAGCCTCGGTGGGAACCCGGAGGTCATACAGGTATGCGAAGCAGGCACATCATGCTCTGCAAAAAAAAAAAAACCAAACAAAAAAAACCAACACCCACCACCCTATAGCCCTCTGGGTCAAGGGCAGGATGCCTACACTTCAGCTAACACCAGTCAGGCACACTGAAAGGGTACACTCTCATGTTGCTATACTGAGATCACTCCTCATCCATGTCAGCCTGCAATGGATTGGGGGGAAAAATATTGCAGGATGATGCACCCCACCCCTAGGTGACAGGTAAGAGGGAAGCTCATCCCCCTTTGCCCTCTAACACCCCCAGACAGTGCCCCCTTGATATCAGGGCCATGCAACCAGAGGAAGTTTGCAAACAGGGGACTACAAGCAGGGGAGTTTGCGAGGGAGTTTGAGAAGGAGTTTGGTGAGGCCAAGACGGTGAAGAGGCGCCGCACTGCTTGTGCCAGCACCCCTGCTGTTTCCTTTGCCTCTGTGTGTAGCCAGACAGACTGTCCATGGATATCTCCACCCAGACCCTGGTGTGGAATTGCAGGGACTGTGGCCTTCATTTTCCTGCAACTGATGATCAGGCTAGGGAGATGAGCCTATGTGATAGGTGCCTTCTGGTGGCATCTCTTCAGAAACAGGTAGGAGAGTTACAGGAGGAGGTGTCACGACTCAGGGGTATCTATGCCCTGGAAAAGTTCCTTGACAGTGTCCACGATGAGACCTGCAAGGAGGAGGTCCCTTTCCCGGTGCCAAGGGCCACTGCCACAGCTCTGGAAATGGATGGGATGCCTATGGCAGAGGAAGGACACTGGCAGCCTGCTCACATCCCACCATCCATTGTGGTGAGGAACTGTTATGCAGTGCTGGACACACTGAAGGAGGTAGAGGAGATGCCATCCACCCCAAAGGCTGGGCAGATCACAGCCACCTCACCTAAGAGGAAACATAGGGTTGTGGTGATTGGGGACTCACTCCTGAGAGGAACGGAGGCACCCATCTGTCTCCCTGACAAGGCCTCTAACGAGGTATGCTGCCTGCCAGGTGCCCGTATCTGAGATGTAACGGAGGGATTGTCTAAAATCATCCGCCCCTCAGACTACTACCCCATGCTTCTTATCCATGTGGGTACCAATGATACTGCGAGAGGTGATCCTCAGCAGATTAAAGGTGACTTCAGGGCTCTGAGAGTGAGGGTGAAGGAGTTTGGAGCACAGGTGGTGTTCTCCTCAATCCTTCCAGTCAAGGCTAGAGGCCTGAGGAGACACAGATGCATCCTAGAGGTGAATGCCTGGCTGCGAAGATGGTGTGGTCAGGAGGGATTCGGCTTCCTTGACCATAGAGTCCTGTTTCAGGACAGAGGATTGATAGGCAGAGATGGCCTTCACCTGTCCAGGAGGGGGAAGAGTGTATTTGGGCACAGACTGGCTGACCTAGTGAGGAGGGCTTTAAACTAGGTTCAACGGGGGAAGGAGACCAAAGCCCACAGGTAAGTGGCAATGTGGGTGATCTGGGGGAAGGGATGGATCTTGGGGGGTGCTGGGACTGTAGCACCAGCAATAAAAGAGAAGGTAGTTGGAACATGGGGGGGGGGGAATCAAATGAATGTCTTAAGGGCTCTACTGAAGCCCCAATATGCAAGGAGAGTGGGGGAGGAGAACTCCAAGAAAAAATGCAAGGAGGTTTATGTAATAGAATTGAAAATCAACATGACAAAGTAGGGCAATCGGCTGGGTATCTTAGGTGCCTATACACTAATGCGAGGAGCCTGGCAAATAAGCAAGAAGAATTGGTAGTACTAGCGCAGACAAGGAACTATGATATTATAGGAATAACGGAGACATGGTGGGATAGTCTGCACGACTAGAGCTCTGCCATGGATGGGTATAAATTGTTCAGAAAAGACAGGCATGGAAGAAGAGGGGGAGGAGTAGCACTATATGTAAAAGAGCTCTATGACTGCTCAGAGCTCCATTATGGAAGGGGAAGTGTGCCAGTAGAAAGTCTGTGGGTTACACTGAGAGGGGAAAGCAACAAGGGGGATGTTGTGGTGGGTATCTGCTATAGACCACCAGACCAGAAGCAGGAGGTGGATGAGGTGTTCTATGGACAACTAGTGGAAGCTTCTAGATCACAGGCCCTGGTGCTGATGGGGGACTTCAATTACCCTGACATCTGCTGGGAAGCCAATACAGCAGTGCACGGGCAATCCAGGAAATTTTTAGAGAGTGTTGGGGACAACTTTCTAGTACAAATGCTAGAGGAACCAACTAGGGATCTTGCATCGCTCGACCTGCTGCTCACAAACAGGGAAGAATTGATCAGGGAGGTAGAGGTAAATGGCAAGCTAGGCAGTAGTGACCATGACATGGTTGAGTTCAGGATCCTGATTAAAGGAAGGAAGTAAAGAAGCAAAACAAAAACCCTGGACTTCAAAAAAGCAGATTTTGGCTCCCTCAGGGAACTGATGGGCAGGATCCCTTGGGAAGCTAATCTGAAGGGGAAAGGAGTCCAAGAGAGTTGGTTATATTTTAAAGAAACCCTGCTAAGGGCACAGGAAGTTGCCATTCCAATTAGGAGAAAGAACAAATGTGTGTGAGGCAGCCAGAATGGCTTAGCAGAGAACTCTGCTCTGAGCTTAAACATAAAAAGGAAGCTTACAGGAAGTGGAAGCTTGGTCAGATGACCAAGGAGGCATATAAAGATATTGCTAGGGACTGCAGGGATAAAATCAGAAAGGCCAAAGGACAAATGGAGTTGCGGCTAGCAAGGGATGTAAAGGATAACAAGAAGGGGTTCTACAAGTATGTTAGTAACAAGAAGAGGATCAGGGATGGTGTAGGTCCCTTGCTGAATGGGGCAGGCATCCTCGTGACAGAGGATGAGGGAAAAGCTGAAGTGCTCAATGCATTTTTTGCTTCAGTTTTCACAGGCAGGGTCAGCTCCCAGCCCACTACCATGGGTGTGGCAGCTGGGAGAGAAGAAGAGAGGCCCTTGGTGACGGAAGGTCAGGTTAGGGACTGCTTAAAGAAGCTGGATGTGCACAAGTCCATGGGGCCGGACGAACTGCATCCAAGACTGCTAAGGGAATTGGCCGATGAGATAGCAGCACCGCTGGCCATTATCTTTCAAAACTCATGGAGAACAGGGGAGGTGCCAGAGGACTGGAAAAAAGCAAATATAGTACCTATTTTCAAGAAAGGGAAAAAGGAGGATCCAGGGAATTACAGACCAGTCAGCCTCACCTCAATCCCTGGGAAAATTATGGAGCAGATTCTTAAAGAATCCATCCTCAAACACTTAGAAGAAAATAAAGTGATCAGGAACAGTCAGCATGGATTTACCAAGGGTAAATCATGCCTGACCAATCTCATTTCCTTCTATGATCAGATGACTGGTTTTCTGGATGCAGGAAGAACCGTTGATGTGATATACCTTGATTTTAGCAAGACTTTTGATACAGTTGCCAACAGCATTCTCACTGGCAAATCAAGGAAGTATGGGTTGGATAGGTGGACTATAAGGTGGGTAGAAAACTGGCTTGATCAACAGTTTCAGCGTGTAGGAATCAATGGTTCCATGTCTAGCTGGTGACCAGTCACGAGTGGTGTGCCCCAGGGGTCGGTCCTGGGGCCAGTTCTGTTCAACTTTTTCATCAATGATCTGGATGATGGAATAGACTGCATTCTCAGTAAGTTTGCGGATGACACCAAGCTGGGGGGACCAGTAGACACGTTGGAGGCAAGGACAGGATTCAGGGAGACCTAGATAAATTGGAACAGTGGGCCAATAGAAACCTTATGAGGTTCAATAAGGACAAGTGTAAAATCCTGCACGTGGGACGGAAAAACCCCATGCACTGCTACAGGCTGGGAAACATTCAGCTAAGTAATAGCACCGTAGAAAAGGACCTGGGGGTCATGGTGGATGGGAAGCTGGATATGAGTCAGCAGTGTGCTCTTGCTGCCAAAAAGGCCAATGGCAT
>ML682104.1:3273277-3313024 GCA_007922195.1 Podocnemis expansa
AGACTGAAAGCATTAGGCTTATTTAGTCTGCAGAAGAGAAGATTGAGGGGGGATTTGATAGCAACCTTCAACTACTTGAAGGGATGCTCTAAGGAAGATGGTGCTCGACTGTTCTCAGTAATAACAGAGGACAGAACGAGGAGCAATGGTCTCAAGTTGCAGTTAGGGAGGTTGAGGCTGGATATTAGAAAAAACTTTTTTACTAGGAGAGTGGTGTAACATTGGAATGAGCTGCCAAGGGAGGTGGTGGAGTCTCCATCTTTGGAGGTGTTTAAGGCCCGGCTGGACAAAACCATGACTGGGATGGTTTAGTGGGAATGGTCCTGCCTCTGGCAGGGGGTTGGACTAGATGACCTATGAGGTCCCTTCCAACCCTATCCTTCTATGATTCTTCCGACTCGCATTAGGCTTTTGCTTGAGAGATCCTCGAGTCTCACTGTAGGGGGTTTTAGCTTTTTCAGCCCCTACCTCTCCTCCCCAAGGACCTTCACCACTTTACACTGGTTCTTCTGCCCATGAGCAGACCTCAGTTTAGCTGTTGACTGGAACCTTCTCTGCTCTGGTGCCTACTTCTACCAGGCAAGGATCCCTTTCCCCTGAAAGCCCTAGTCAGCCGTCTAGGAGCTGCCTTGACCCCTCTATTGCACCCCTCTCCTCCCTAGAATTGCTACACAGGGAGATAGTAGGCGATAGAACTCCTAACCACCATTGGTATTCGTACATCTTAGTGAGCCATTTGAGGACCTGTGGTTTTCAGCTCAGGGTAGTTCCCCTGCAGAACTCTGGCCCAGGGAAACTTACAGACCTTAATACACTGGAAAGCCTGATGCCTTATGGGTGACATTTTCATAACATTCCCTCTTGCCCTTCTGTATTCCTTAAAGGACACAGCAGTTCTCTCTTGTCTTCCCTAAGTAAGGGTTGCCTTATGCTTTCCTCCTCTTCCCGGGATCCTTCCCTCTTCTCTCCTCCCACCCAGGACCTGCCCAAGCCTTAACCTTTCCAATATGTGGGGTGGCACACCAATAACACTACTTCCCTTGGAGCAGGAGTTACATACCATGTCCATCTTGTGTCTTGCCTAAGGTGTTGTCCTTTCTCCTCATCAGGACCTATGCAAGATCCCTCGTAGTTGGCCATTTGTAGCCGGGACCCAACACCTGCACTCACCGCTAGAATGAGTCATCCAGCTATGTTATGAAGTTTGACTGCCTCTCCATAGAAGTGAGAGATGAGAATACCTTCCGACCTGTGTGCCCTTTCCAAACACTCTGATTCTGGAGTTGGAGGCATGACTCTCGGGGTGGACCTGAGCCATCTACAGAAATGGCCAGATACCCCTTCCCTTGATTCGGCACACCTCTCCCTACGTGAGTTCACGTACTGGGAGAGTAGAGTACAGGGGCAGGGGACACAAATGCACACCAAGTGCTGAAGTTGCGTAAGCCCTCCCACCCTGAACCCTGCAATGTTTTCACCACTCCTACCTCAGGTCATTTCCCCCTTTTTTGGTTGGGGACAACCTAACATGGGGAATTCAATCACTTTTCTCCTAGCTTCTCTCCTGATACTAGGATGGGTGTACGTAAAGGCCCTCTTTTTTACTACAATAACCTGCTTAAGGGTTACCTCTAAAGAAGGGCCCTCCAGCGATGTCCACTTCTGCCTTTATGACGACCTCCCTGAAGGAGTGTCTCTGACTTTTCCGGGCCCCAGAGGTGGGTCTGCCAAGCATCTAGGACTTATTCTGGGGCCCTCCCTCCAGGCCCTCCATTACCATGCATTAACGGATGGAGGAGTAGGGGTCCCCATCCACTCCTTCCTCATTACCCCTCTTCCTGCATTAGCTTCCATATGGAGCTGGGACGTCTCAATTTAGGGCGCCCTTTATCAATCCTACCCATGCCATCTCCTGCCAGTATGCCAACAGAGAAAGGCTGCTTGCCTATCTCTCGTTTGGCCAAGAGGCGATATGCTCCCTGCCCCAGTCTTGGTTAGTAATTTAACCCAATTCACCTTCCCCTTTTGGGGTTGAGGTGGCAAGGGCAGCAATTATTCCACCCTTGCCCTTCACCTGCAGCTGTGGGAATGTGTTGCCCTGGATCACGACTGCCTTTCTCAGGAGTCAGTTCTTCTAGGAAGGGGCAACCCTCCTACACTAAACAGTCTTGCTGGTGACAAGGTTGTTCTTTGCTATTATGATTTAGCAAATTCCCCAACAATGAACCAGGGACTGCCCCTGTTGGGGTTATAGTCTCCTGACAGAGTGGCAAATGACCCCTCGGCACTCTCATGCATGCCTCCTCCCAAGGATCTTGCACTTGGTGACATGTCCGTAGGCATTCGCCTGGTGACCCACTGCTTCTTCACCCAGTTTGGGGGCTGTGCCTTTTGTGGGTAGCTGTGCTGACGGCAGATAAAGTTCTAACTCCGTCCACCTCCAACAGTACGGCTATCAGTCACCTAATACTGAATGTATCTGAGCAGCACTTGAAGAAGAATGGTGGGTTACTTACCAGTAACCATCCTTCTTTGACATGGGCTGCTTGGGTTCATTCAGTCCCCTCCCACCATCCCTACTACTCAGAGTTAGCAATTAATGGGAACTGGGGAGGATCAAGGCTGGGACCACATATATGGCCAGGGGGTGGTGGCTGCCAGCCCTGTCCTGACAGGCTAAGGCTAAAAGAAGCTCCGGCCAATCATATGCTGTGGCATGTAGACACCTGATATTGAATGTATCCAAGCAGCCCATCTTGAAAAAGGACAGTTACTGGTAAGTAACCCGCCATTCTCCTTCGAGCGCTGCTACATCATTCAGTTACAGGTGTCTATGTGCCACAGCGCACGGTAGCTCGGAAAGTCTTTAGTGTTAGACTGTCAGGTCAGGGCACACGGCCAACACCCCCTCTGCACTGCAACCGTGGTTATATAGGTGACTGTGATCCTGACCCTCCCAGTTCCTTTTTTGCCATCAGTGTCGGTTCGGATCAGTGTAAACTTGCAAAATGAAGTGCCTGTCTTTCGCGCAAAATTCAAGATGCCTGGTTTCAAGCCGTGCTTGGAATGCTGCAAGGTTTTTCTGATGGACGACCTGCATGAGAAATGCCTTGCTTGCTTGGGTGAGTCCCACCTTGCAGCAGAATGCTTCATTTGCCGGTCCTTCAAGTGGAAGACCAGCTTAGAAAGGGAGTGCCGCCTTCTCTTGATCTCAGGGAGTGGGACAACCACCCCCAAAACCAGCTGGGCCACGAGCACTCCGCCAGACCCCCAATCAGCTTGGGCTCAGGAACCCCGCCACTGATCATCGTACCAGGCTCGAAACCTCGACCTGCAACGGTACCGCTCCAGCACCGAGCTCATCAGTCACTGGGTAGCCCCTCAGCTGTACCGAGAAAGGTACCGGCACAGGCACCCCAAGGGCCCATCAAGGGCTCCATAACCCAGGTCCGGTGCAGAAGAAGAGGAAGACCAAAGTGGCACTGTCTTCACCAGTACCACAGTAAAGGGAACCACCCCTCATGGTACCAATGTCAAGCCTGGTACCGACGTCAAGCCCAGTACCACCAGATCCGGTACCACCAGGCCCGGTACCGACAAGCCCAGAACCATCAACCAGCCTGCCACCAACGCCAGTACCGGCATCCAGCTTCATGCTAGTCCCCAACCTGGCTCCGATCTGTAACCAGGTACTAGCAGCTAGCCCAACACCAGGACCCAGCATGGCACCTCCTAGCTCTCCACCCGTACCACAGTTGGGTACAGAGGGGCGGGAAACTTCACTCCATCGCTCCTCTGGAGGGCCCTCGGTACCAGGTTTCTGCACATCAGGTGGAGTGTCTTCTAGATCGTCCTCTGAGGACCACCCCTCCCCTTCTCAGGAGGAGCACCCGAGGAAGAGACTTCACAAGAACGCCCCATCCCCGAGCTCAATGAGGTCAAAAAGATCATGGGTACAAGGGGAGGTGTCCATTCTTCCCACAGTGCCTATGCCTCTAGTGAGATCATCCCATAATGAGCAGACCTTCAATTGGCTGAGCACAACAACTGATGACGCCTCCTCTTGCTATACCCGGTCACCTTCACCGGAGTCCTCAGATCTCTCTGATGACGAACCTGATCCTGACTCTACGCAATACAGTAGATCCTGGGCCTGATCCTCCCCCTCACCAGATGAGCATCTAATTGACATGTCCGTTGACCGTGAGGGAGATCCCCGCGTTGAGCAGGACCTACTCCGCCGTATGGCGGCGAACCTTAAATTGAACCTTAAATCTATCTCCCTGCTCACTGAGTGGGTCTCTTTTTCATTTGTTACCAGAGCTTACAGTCTGGGGGCTCTGTAAAAACTGAAGCTGTTTCTTATTGCTCAGCAGCAGCAGCAGGCTAAGATGTCTTTTTTAGTCAGAGCCCAGCTGGCAGGTTGTGTCTGTTCTTTTCAAGTGCAGAGTTGGCTACCATGATCCATGCCTTTATCCCCTCAAGGTCAGATTGCTGCAGCACTCTATAGCGGCTACACTAAGGTCCCCCCTGCCCCCCCCCAAGCTAATACAGAATGCAGTGGCTTGCTCAGTGAGCAGAAGTTTTCTACAAGAGCACAGGCTACCCCTGCTTTGGGATCTACGCTGGCTACCTATGTGTGGGAGTTAAGATATTGCTCTTGAGGTGTATTCAGACCAGCCCCTCTCAGATACACTCTCTCTTCTCCATACTGTCACCCAAGCAGCGAGGGAAACCTGGGGCTCTGCCTTTTGTTTTGGCTGAAAGAAGAAAATGATGGTGGAATCTGGTATGTTCCTAGATGTTTAGTTACTAAGTCCTGCTGAGTCAAAACCGGAAAAAAAAAAAAATCCAATAGCAGAAGCACTTCCAAATCCAATAGTAGATTCTTTGCTGGTACACACCTGCCTTTTCAGCCAACACTCTGTGCCTAAAAGCTTCATCTCTTAGCTTTATCTCAGGTCCACATTATAGTGCTTCCAGTCCATGTTTGCTTGGCCTTCTCTTTCTGTCTGTCTGTCTTCACACCTCTCTCGAGTTAACTAAGTCCAAACCATGCATGCATGCTTTCTCAATTCACAGAGTCCAAACTGCTGGGGATGGCTTACATCCCACCTTTGGCTCAGGTAGAGCTGTTTACCCATCTCTCACAGCTATCTTAGACCTTGTCTACACAAAACACTTCCGTTGCTTGGGCGTGAATACTCCCTGAGGGACAAGTTTGGCCAGCAGAAGCATTTTTGTAGCCATTTTACGTTGACAGGAGAGGGCTCTCCTGCCAACATAATAAAACAACCTAAACAAGCTGCAATAGCTATGTCAGTGGCAGAGCTCTGTCCTGGCCCATCAATATAGTGGTGTCTACACAAGTGCTTATGCAGGCAAAACTTGTCACTTGGGGTGTATTTTCTCTGCACCTCAGACCAACAAAGTTTTGCTGGCATAAGTGCTAGTGTAGACAAGGCTGTGGATTCATAGACTTTAAGCCCAGGAGGAACCATCACAATCTTCTAGTCTGACCTGCACATCACAGGCCAAAAACCCATCCACGCCTCTAACAGATCCAGACCCTGTGGCTCAGTTACTGACATTGTAAAATCTTGATTCAAAGGTTTCAAGTTACAAAGAATTTACCATTTACTCTAGTTCCAAACCAGAAAGTAACCCATGTCCCTAGCTGCAGAGGAGGGCAAAAGCCCCCAGGGTCTCTGCCAGTCTGCCATGAGGAAAAAATTTCTCCCTGATTCCAAATATGGTGATCAGTTAAATCCTGAGGATGTGGATGAGACCCACCAGCCAGACATCCAGGAAAGAAACTGTGTCATATGCAGGATTCAAACCAGAATGAATCCAGCCCTATCAATATTGAAAGTCCTACAGAGGTACAACTATAGCACCAAAGCTCTGCCATTGAAACCCTGGTATTCAGTCACTTTCTGCAAGTATGGAAGGGCTGGAAAACTAGCTCTCCAAGCAACAGTAGCTAGGGTGACAGAAGCATTTGCCCATTGACTTAATAGGTGTAAGGTCAGAGTTATGGGACTCACGGATGTGGTTTTTTCACACTCCTCAGCCCCATAGCTGTGCTAGTCTGCGTAAGTTATCAGTGTAGACCAAGCTAGATGTTCTTGTGCACTTGGGTCCACCTTTACGATTCACACTTTATAGCAAAAATGGAAGTGGACAGTCATAATGGAACTGACTGATAAGAGCTGGGCTTTCCAAAGAGTCTAAGGAATTTAGGAACGCAAGTGAGATGTGTTAGAGCACCCATTGTCTTCCCTGGGACTTGCCCATGTTTAGTGCCTCAGAAGATCCAGGCTCTACTTCTAGGGCACTTGTTCAGTTTGGCTGAAGCATACTGGGAAACCTCGTGAGCTGACCAGGGCTGTCCCTAGGGGGTGCAGGGCCCTGGGAAAATCGCCCTCTGTGGCACCCCCCCGGCACTGGGGGGCGGGGCTGGCCAGCCCAGGGGCTGCCCCCCCATGCCGGGGACTGAGCAAGCAGCCAAACGAGTGGCATGGTACAGCGTTGCTGCTCTGCCCCCCAACCCCCCCCCCCCCCCCCCAAGGCCATGCACCTGCTCCGGGCTCTGTGCTGGAGAAGCGCAGCTGGGGCAGTGGGGGGGCAGTGATATCGGGTCTGCTCTCCCTCCTGCCCCCTCCCCACTGCTCCAGCATGGAGCCCAGTGCAGCACACGTGGCAGGGCAGGGCAGACTGTCAGCACTGCACCATGCTGCCTTTTTGGCCACTTGCCCGATCCACAACATGGGGGGACAGTGGTACAGGCCCTTCAGGGCCCTCCAAAGTGCAGGGCCCTGGGCAGCCACCCCAGTTACCCTACCCTAGGGGCAGCCCTGGTGCTGAGGAAGTTAAAGCACAGCTAAGACTGAATGGAAGAGGAAGGGCATGAATCTACCCCCAACCCATGGGATTTTTCTAGGGACAAAAGCCTGGTGTCTTCCAGCCAAGCCTGAAGGCTGTCACCAGGCCAGTTTCTAGTGCTTCTCAGTTACATTTCTCATCTCTCTTTCAACAAGGCATCCAGCTGGTTAAAGCCAGTCTCCCTGCTCAGGAACATTACCTTCACAATGATTGGGACTTTTGTTTCCAGACTGTGGGTGGTCACACCCATCACACCTCTCCAGGGGCTGGTTCCTGTGCCTGAGGGGAAATAAAAAGGTCTGTGCAAAAAATAGTACAGCTGGTTTGAACTGTGAAGGCAGAAATGTGACTTTAAAAATAGCTCTAGAGGCTCCATGGGGCAGGGCGGGGAGGGCAGGGCAGGGCAGAGAGCTGAAGTGTGGCCCAGAGACTGCAGGGAAAGGGTTCTCTCAACCCTTGAGACCATCTGCAAGGTGCTGGGGGGAGACTTCCCACTGCCATGTGGAAGTGCTGTAGGGCTGGCACCAGCATAGCAGGCAGGAAGAGATGTGTAAGAATGGGGGGGGGGGGGGGAATGTCCAGAGCCCATGGCATGACAGATTCCAGGTGCTGATGATCACTGATGACCTGGGTCCATGTCAAGTGATTGTAAATTTCATCAGCTTGCTCAGCTGCTCTGCTTTGTCAGGGGCTGCAGCAGCTCCCAACCAGCCCAGGATCCGGACCTGCTTTGCCCCCAGTCTTGGAGGTACTGCTGCAAAGGCATAAGCAATGATCAGAGCCTAGCTGGTCCTTTAAATGGACAGGTGAAAGTCCCTCCTGGTCAGAGTCAGGAGAGTCTGGAAGTAGAGCTGTGCATACACTCATTTTTATAGCTAGGAGTCTCCCCAAAACCTCTTTGAAAGAAGGAAGAAGAAAGAAATGGATGGAAAGCCACACATACCTGCTCCAGTCCTGCTTCCCAAGGACCCCTATCACTTGTTTCTCTGCCCCTGGGAATCACCTGCCACCCACAGGGTCGGGCTGGGAGGAGCTGATGTGAAGTCTGTCTGCCCAATTGGGTTCAGAGATGAGTCAGTCCCCAGGGCCAGGTGCCAACGGCAATTGGGGATCAGCGGGGCAGAAGGGGGAATCAGTGCCAAGAGTTAGGGTCTGGAGAGCTGCCACCTCAGAAGGCTAAGGAGTTGGCAAAAAAAGAAAAAAAAACAAAAAACCACACACCACACACACACCAAGGAGTCGTGTGGCACTCAAAGACTAACAGATTTATTTTTCGCATGAGCTTTCGTGGGAGAAAATCCCACTTCCTCAGATGCTTCGAAGATGGGTGAACTTATAGAATGGAATGAAAATAAATGCAAGGAGGTGTAAAACATAGGATCAGGTCATACAGTAACAGCAAATCAGAGCAGTTGTTAGGTTCAAACCCTGGGAAGCCTGAAGTCAAATTACCTATTGTAATGGGAAAAGAACCCATAGTCTTGACTAAGTCCTGCTTTCACAGAGTTTAGCTTGCATATTAATTTGAGTTCAGCTGTTTCTCTTTGAAGTTTTGATGTCCCAGCCACATCTCTGACAACAGTTGTTAACATTGGCACTTGCTTTCTTTCAGGTTCTCCAGCAGCACCCACTGCTGTTCCTGCCCCCCCCCCCCCCCATCTTACTGGCAGAGGCCATTTACTGCAGGTAACTAAACTTCCCCATCAAAACCAGACTTCTGGCAACCCTATGGGATAGGAGCCATTTCCAAGGCTCCTGGAACTTTGTGGAGAGCTGTCCTTAAATATCTGCAGCTAATTCAAACTAAACACACCACACAATCCATTGTCTACAGCCAAGCCCTAAGATATAACCACATTTGTTCCGATCCCTCAGACAGAGACAGACACCTTGAGGATCTCTATCAAGCATTCTTGAAACTACAGTACCCACCTGGGGAAGTAAGAAAAATTGACAGAGCTAGACGGGTACCCCAAAGTCATCTACTACAGGAGACAACAGAACACCACTAGTCACCACATACAACCTTCAACTCAGACCTCTGCAACAGATCATTAAGGACATACAGCCTATTCGAAAAGATGATCCCTCACTCTCTCAAGTGTTGGGAGACAGACCTCTCCTTGCCTACAGACAACCACCCAATCTTAAACAGATACTCACCAGCAACAAGTCTAACAACAGAAACATTAAAGCAGGCATGCACCCCTGCAACAAACCATGCTGCCAAGTCTGCCCACATATCTGCACAATAGGTACCATCATAGGTCCTAATCAAACCTGCTACTCCATCACAGGCTCATTTACCTGCTCACCTACTAATGTGATCTATGCCATCATGTGCCAGAAATGCCCCAACACCTTATACATTGGACAAACAGGACGATCCCTGTGCAAAAGAATAAATGAACACAGAGCTGAGATCAGAAATCACAAAACAAAAAAGCCAGTTGCTGAGCACTGCCATCTTTCTAATCACTCGATAAGTGATTTGTTAATGACTGTCATCAGAGATGTGACTGGGACATCAAAACTTCAAAGAGAAACAGCTGAACTCAAATTAATATGCAAGCTAAACTCTGTGAAAGCAGGACTTAGTCAAGACTATGGGTTCTTTTCCCATTACAATAGGTAATTTGACTTCAGGCTTCCCAGGGTTTGAACCTAACAACTGCTCTGATTTGCTGTTACTGTATGACCTGATCCTATGTTTTACACCTCCTTGCATTTATTTTCATTCCATTCTATAAGTTGCAGTTGCAGGAACCTGGAGAAAGTCACTTTCTCCTAAAACCAAATAAGACCCTTGATTAGGACCAGGAAAGTGGAATCTGGCCCATCTATTTCTCTTAGCTTCTTCCCCAGATCCCTCCTCCTTCAGATTTAAAGCAAAAGTCCACACAGCCTGACAGTTCAGCTGTTCTTGCCATTGATCTGCTCATCCAAAATCTCTGAAGGCAAACATCTCATAACCTTGAGTGATTATACACCAGGGATGGCCAAACTTCGGCACTAAAATGAAAGAAGGAAAATGAATTCACTTCCATAGTCACATGACAGTGGAGAAGCAATTTAATAGTGGAAACTAGACCCAAATATTTGCTGGGATCCCAAGGATGGCATTTCATTGTCCACAGCACAAAAGGCATGCTGGACCATATTTCCTCTCTCCTCCAGTATTATCAATCCCAGGCACTCACAAATTAAGGCTCAGGCCCCCTTCCACCTCACTCCCACAAAAATGAACTATGTTATATACTTGTGTCAGCATAACTACATTTTAAAAATCCCGCCTCTCACCCCCAGCTGACACAGTTATACAGACCCAACCACTGGTGTAGCCACCGCTATGTCTATGCGAGGGTTCTCTTCTTGCCATAGCTACCACCTCTCAGGGACAGCTTCTACCATTTGTATGGTCAGCATCCTCACTGAGAGCTACAATGGTAGGACTGCACCAGCAACAGTTCTGTAGGTGCAGACAAGCTCACTACAGCCTACTAATGAAATGTTATTTGCCCACTTCATCTTGAATGGTTACTTGCAAGATGTTATCTCTTTATGCTTAACAATCTGGTCCACTTTGTGTTTAGCTGGGACACTTTGATTGCCTTTTCTAGGCCTAAGGGGTACATCTACACTAAGCTTTAGGTCAACTCAAGGAAGCTTAAGGCAACCCAGAGACCCCCATGGCCACACAGGTCTTTTATTAAGTTGACCATAGCGTTCTCTTAAGTCGATTTAATAACATCACCTCTTAAGGCTACTTAAATGCTTAAGTTGACCTTATTAAGTCGCCTTAAGACAATGTAGACAGGGAATAGCTCTTAAGTCGACTTAATTGACCCCCCAAACCCCTCCTAGAGTTCTTGGCCACCAGGAATGGTTGACCTAGCACATGTCATTGTGGACACAGGCAGTCAACAGCAGTTTCCATTGTGGACTCTCTAAGTCAGCTCAACCAGGTTGACTTTAAGTCGACCTTGTTAAGCCAACTTAACAGAGCCTCTAGTGCAGACATACCCAAGGAGATCTGTGGAGCCCAAAAGATGGTCTCTTTCACCAACAGATGGGCCAGGAAATGATATTGCCTCACCCAACTTGTCACACTCGTCTATCAGATAGTAGAGTTGTGTATTCATTCCTGATCAGTAAATGCACTCTTATGCCTGGCTAAGACAGCTACCACTATCTAAGGGAGAAAAATGCATTTTTTAAATGACATCCTTGCATGATGAGTTGGAGACAACTCTGTCCTTGAACTGAGATTCCATCCTGCACACTCAGCTCAACTTAAATTAAAAAATATGGTTCTGCTCCAACCAGCACTTGTCTTATGTCTTTCTCCCACTTTCTGGGATTACTTGTCTGACTGCCTGTAGCAGGATGTCCTTTTCCACAGCCTCTTCAATTTTCATCAACATCGCTGCTGAAACCAGGTGACTGAGTCTGTTAACATGCTGCTCTATGTCTTGATCATCTTCCCCCAGCTGTAGGAGCTGTGGGCTCTGGCTGAGGGATTAGTCAAGACCAGTAATTGCCCTGGACAATATCTAATCTCTACCTGGGGCAGAGAACTAAGAAGAGACGTGGTCATAACTATCTGAAAGGGTGTGTGGTCTGACTGCACTACCAGTGGCTGGCCACAGGTGTTTGAATGGAATCCTACCACCACCAGCAGCTCTGTTTCTATTTGGCCGTGCCCCTGTTCAGTCCCCGCTGGCATAAGCGACCATCTGCTCATGTCAAAGCACTACACCCAGCCCTATCTCTGATGCATGACAGTGTGTTGCAAGCTTTCCTGGCTGATAGCACTTCAAGCAAAGATGCACCAGTGTACCTATTCAGATAGCCTCCAGTGAGAATTTGGGGCGTGAACAGAAAACAAAGACTTTGGCACATGGAGAGTGCTCCGCAACACTGAGATCAAGCCCTTTTCTTTCAGTACTCCCCCAGATAGCGTCAGTTCTACCAAATAAGGAGGAGGACATGGTGACCTTTTCTCATCCTTCATTGAGTACAGAACACACCTGGAAGTGAGCCCTTCAGAGCAACCTGGGATTAGGGTTTGGAGATCCATCATCTATATGATGATCAAGCTTTCAGCTCTTCATCAGAAGTGACACTTCCATTTCTGGTCTTTATGATTGGCTTCCCCTTCTTCTCCCATTGTTGTAAGGGCTCTGTGTTATTAATGGGAGGACCTTACCTAACCATCCTTGTCCATACAGGTGGATTGGAGACTGACTAATGGCCAATGGTGGGATGACTCCACCACCTTGAATCTCTGGACTTCTGCTCTAAAAATGCAGCTAGTGAATGCTTCAGCGGTTGAGGCTGCATGCAACCTGAGAGCATTAAATAATTTTTGAAGCCCTGCCCCAAAGGAAAGCCCACACTTTTCCCATGTAATGTAAAGGCCATGTACAGTGACTCACTCTCTGAGATCTGAATTCTTCCCTAAGGGTTCTGACAAGCATAGGCAGGTTGATCAAGACTTGGTGAGCCAAGATGAGTAGTGTCATCATAAACATTTCAGACTGAAAAGGACCACAAGAAATCATCTAGTCCACCCCGTTCTGCTGAGGGAAAACCAAGTACACCTAGACCAGCAGTTCTCAACCTTTTCCCTTAGGTAGACCACTATACTGTCATTGAAAGCTTTGTGGACCACCATGTAAGTGAGCTGTTTTAAACTTTAATGTAGGCTATGGCTGACAGAAGTCAAACTTGTATATGGAGGGGGTATAAAAATGCAGCTATTTCTAATCATTTATTATGTTCACTTACAAACATATTGCACTCGTCACGGTACCTTTATCTGCAATAGTTATCTTCCCCCCTCCTACAGACCACCTGCGGTACCCTCGTGGACCACCAGTGGTCCACAGACCACAGGTTGGGAAACACTGACCTAGACCATCCCTGACAGGTGTGTGTCCAGCCTGTTCTTAAAAACCTCCAGTGATGGGGATTTCACCAGTTCCCTGGAAAGCTTATTGCAAAACTTAACTACCCCGAGAGTTAGAAAATTGTCCCCAACATCAGACCTAAATCTCCCTTGCTACAGATTAAGCCCATTCCTTCTTGTCCTGCCTTTAGTGGACATGGGGAATGAGTGATCCCTGAACCAAAGGGGTAGCCCTGTTAGTCTAGACTAGTAAAACAAGCAAGGAGTTCCGTGCACTTCTAAAGACCAACAAATTTATTTATCACATGAGCTTTCCTGGGAGAAAATCCCACATGGTCAGATGCTTTGAAACATCAATGAAGTGGGGTTTTCTCCCAGGAAAGCTCATACTATAAATACATGTTAGTCTTTAAAAGTGCCAGAGGACTCCTTGTTTAATCCCTGAACATGTATGAAGGCTGTTATGAGGTTCCCCCATCTTTTATCTTTTCTCATGAGTGAAAGTGCCTAGTCTTATTAACCTTTCCTCATAGGTCAGGTTTTCTAAACCTTTGATTGTTTTTGTTGCTCTTCTCTGGACTCTCTCCAAGTTGTCCATATCGTCTCTAAAGTGCACTGCCCAGAACTGGATGTCGCACATCCTCCCCTGTGCCAAGGGGAGTAGGATATTTACCTCTGTGTCTTAGATACAACATTGCTGTTAATGTATCTAACAACATTAGCTTTTTTCCCCAGAATTGTATTACACTGTTGACTCCTTCTATTTGTGATCCATTAGAACCCCCAGACCCTTTTCAGACACACTGCCACCAAGCCAGTTATCCCCCATTTTGCAATTGTGCTTTTGAGGTTTCCTTCCTAAAAGAAGTATTTTGCATTTCTCATTAATGTACCCCTGAAGAATTAAGGGTATGTCTATACTTACAATTTAATTCAAATGAATGACAATTAATTTGAATCAAATAAATACATGGCTACACTGCACTCCTTACTTCAAATTAATGAAAGCTTACTTCAAAGTTATAAAACCTCACGTAACTTCAAAGTAAGGGTTAATTCAAACTTATTAGTTCGAATTAACCCAGTGTAGCCATGTTAATTCAAACTAATCATTAGCTTGCATTAACTCTTTTTGACCTTCCTCCCAGGGTGCCTTTCTGTTTGTATATATTGGGTGGGGGCTTGACCCTTCTTGGGTGCCCTCTTGCCACACCTCACATGGTGCTTGTCTCCTAATTTGAACTTGCAAGTCCTGTCCATGGATATGGTAGTTCAAACTGGTTTTCCTGGTGTGGCCATGTTAGTTTGAATGAACTTAATTCAAACTAATCATTATTAGTTTAACTTAATTAGTTCAAATTAAGTTAATTCAAACTAACTTTCTAAGTGTAGACATAGCATAAGAAATTGAAGAGCTGTCATGAGTTCATCCCACCTTCTCAATGCGCTGATGTTTAGGGAAGAGGTGAAGAGTCACCACAAATTGGGTCTCAGGAGGTAAACCAGTCTAATTCCAGTATAGCCTTTCCATTTCTTCCCATACACAGGGACTGCAGCCAGATTTTCCTGCAGGCACACACCACTCCATGGGGCAGAACCTCCCCTGTTGCCTCTCTAGCCACTAGCAGAGCCAAGGGGAGCCCCTAGCTGTAGTGTGTCCTGTGTGCTGTTGGAACCTGGCCCCCAGGATTTTCCAAGTTCAAAATAAGGTCGAATCACTTCATCAAGCACCACATACAACAATCTCTGTCCCCACTGGGCCTTTAGAGAACACAGTCAAGGAAGGTGGCTGAACTAGTGGAGGGTTTGTGGGGGGTCAAAATTCTAGTTGTCTCCTACCACAAAACAGGTTGCAAGACAGCTTCCATTGTAACCTCCTACATTGCACTGT
Source organism: Podocnemis expansa (assembly GCA_007922195.1). Lineage (NCBI taxonomy): Eukaryota > Metazoa > Chordata > Testudines > Podocnemididae > Podocnemis > Podocnemis expansa. The sequence goes on from ML682104.1 coordinate 3,287,965, forward strand.
CTCATAACTTTCTCACATGATCTCATTTTGTGCTGAAGTTTCCAAGCATGGTTCCAGCCCAAAGGTGCACGTGTATGTGTGCACGAGGAAAATGCCTACAGTGTTTTTTGCAAGTTGTGAGAATCTGGCTGGGCGGGGGAAATGCTTGAGATATTTTTATGCAATCATTACACCAAGCTGCCATGTCAAGTTCAAGCTAGTCCATCCATCAACTCTGTCTTGTTTCCCTCTTGCCTCATCCCTCCCTGCTCTCTGCATAAGCTTCTGTATGGATGGATTCATCTGTGCTTTTGTTGATGCCTCTTAAGCACTGAATAAGATATCAACTGATGTTTGCAAGTGAGAAAGGATGATCCACTGGCTGGGGAGGACTGGTCTGAGACTTGCCAGACCATATGGCAGGCCATACTTATTGAACAGGGCATTCTATCCTGGGAAGCAGTGACTCCAAAAAAAGACTTTGGAGTTGTGGTGGAAAACCAGCTGATGAGTCCTCAGTGTGACGCTGAGGCCACCACACATAATACGATCCTGGAATGGTTAAACGGGGGAATCTCAAAGAGGAGTAGAGAGGTTAATTTATCGCTGTATTTGGAACAGATGCTGGAATACCAGGTCCAGTTGTGGAGTCCACAGTTCAGGAAGAATGTTGGTAAATTGGAGAGGGATCAGGGAAGAGCTAAAAGAATAAGGAATTAGAAAACCTTCTAGTGCAGTGGTTTTCAAACTGTGGTAGGTGAACCTCTGGTGGTATATAGGCCACCTTCCAAAGGTAGGTGACTACCCACTGCTGGGGGGCTCGGCAAGCAGCCCAGCAGCCCAGCCATTCTGCTCACCTACCACCTGGACACACAGCAGCTGACCAGGAGTCACAGCAGCTAGTCTGGAGCTGGTCTGGCACTGGCCTCACCCCCAGCAGCATGGCAGCCACTCTCCTCTCCCAGTCCCACCCCTTCTCACAACCACTACAGCTGGTAGCATTTGATGATATGCAACATGGTGGAGCTTGGAAACCACTGTTCTAATGATTGACTCAAGGAATTCTCTCTTTTTAGTTTAACAAAGAGAAGGTTAAGGGGTGACTTGTTTACAGGTTGAATCTACACAGGGAACAGCAATTTAAAAATGGGCTCCTCATTTTGGCATGGCAAGGTCTAACAAGATCTAATCAATGGAAGCTGAAGCTAAACCAATTCAGACCAGAAACAAGACAGATTTTTAAACAGGGCAGCGATCAATCATTGAACAATTCAGCAAGGCTTGTGGTGGATTCTCCATCTCTGACACTGTTAAAACTCAAGATGGGATGTTCTCCTATCTCCTCTTGGAATTACTTTGGGGCATTTCTCTGGGCCACGCTTTACAAGAGGTCACCACAAGCATCACTTTTGGCCTTGGAATCTGTTAAACTAAATCCAGGTTCATTTCTGGTCACGGAAAGCTAAGATGTGGATAAGAGCACCCACGCCAGGGTGTGATGCTGGCTGGACCAGGTGGACCATTTGTGACATTATTTAACGTCAATGTCAAAATCACAATAATTCATATGAAACAAGCAATGTTAGGTACCATTACAAAGTCTATAATTTGTCAGGTATGATGATATTTAAGTGCATGTGTCATTTGTACTGTAAGTTATGAATGTGTCTGATGCCTTTGTATTTCAACATGTGATGTGTTTCTGGGCAGCACACTAGATAAGATGACTGCAGCGCTAACCTGCTTAATAGCTCATTAAAGAAACTCAGAGGTACAATGGACCAAGGAGGAGAAGCTAGGGCTACATCTGATGAATCACCAGTACTTGCTCATGTGAGCCTGGACTCCATTTTATTTCTGTGAATTTCCACAAGCAGCATGGAAAGGGTGAATGGACATAAAAGGCTACTGCACCACAGCCATTGTGTCATCAGTCATCACCAGCTAGCTCTGGATCTACTCCTCTACAACTAAAGTTGTGAAAGAATGCACTGAGTCCCATCCGGGTACTGAATGTCCCCAAGAAGGGCTACACAAGCCAACAAAATCCACCATTGTATTAGAAGCCTGATATATATGAACTGTCAATTGTTTGAATGTATGTGATTGCTTTGCTCACATAACAGCTCTCACCTTGTTTCTTTCCTTTTATAAGAAATCATTACTTTGTATTACTAAAGGATTGGGTGGCAGTGTGGTATTTTGGGGAAGATCCAAACTTTTATTGAATTAGTAAGGGGGCTGATTCTTTGGGATTAGAAGAACCTTTTTGGTAAAGATCGTGGAGTTTTAAATAAACTTATCTTTTTACTAGATCCAGTAGCTGATTGGGAGCCAGAGACCAAAATGGAATAAGAGGGGGTTGTGAGGGACATCACTGTGGGGAAAAAAAGATCCCGGGCACCTTCCCCCCCCCAAGGGGGATGGGGGAGGCCACAAGGAGGTGGCTAGCCACTTGGACAGGCACTCTGCCCTCAGCAGGGGACAGGGTGGTCTCGCATTGTGAAGTAGCGCAGACCAGAGGTGCTCTGAGCCAAGTGGACATGGAGAAGCTTTCAGAAAAAGGGGGAACATGCTGTGGTTACACAGTCCTCAGAGGAAAAAAAAAAAAAAGAGTAGGTGCCCTAAAATGGATAAACCTTTGTTGGGTCCCTATCCAGTACAGGCCTTACTAAATGAAGTGTTGTACAACAGTGGTTTTCAAACCATGGGTAAGTACTGGGTTGCAGATCTTCAGATACTGCATCATGGCACCCCCTGCTGCTGCAGGTCACAAGACTGGAATGCATTGCTGAAAGATTTAATTGTTGAGTTGTGGCCATAAATGGTTCTCATGGGGGACTTCAATTACCCTGACATTAGCTAAGAGGGCAAAGCAGTAGTGCAAAGACAATCTAGGAAGTTTTTGGAGAGCATTGAGGACAGCTTCCTGGTACAAATGCTGGAGGAACCAACTAGGGACCTTGCTTTTCTTGACTTGCTGCTCACAAACAGAAGAATTGGTGGGGGAAGTAGAAGTGAATGGCAACCTGTGCAGCAGTGACTAAAAGATGGTAGAATTCAGGATCCTGATCAGAAGAAGAAAGGAAAGAAGCAGAACACAGACCCTGGATTTCAGAAAAGCAGACTTGGCTTCCCTCAGGGAACTGATTGGTAGGATTCCCTGGGAAGCTAATCTGAAGAGGAAAGGAGCCCAAGAGAGCTGGCTGTATTTTACAGAAACCCTACCAAGGGCAAAGGAAGATACTATTTTGATGCACAGAAAAAATGGCAAATATGGAAGATGCTCAGCGTGGCTTAGCAGAGAACTCTACGGTGAACTAAAACACAATAGGGAAGCTCACAAGAAGTGCAAGCTTGGACAGATGAATAGGAAGGAGTATAATGATATGGCTAAGACTTGCAGGGATAAAGTCAGTAAGACCAAAGGGCAATTGGAGTTGCAGCTAGCAAGGGATGTGAAGGAAAACAGGAAGGGGTTCTACAGGTATGTCAGTAACAAAAAGATGATCAGGGATGGTGTAGATCCCTTACAGAATGGGGCAAGCATACTAGTGGTAGATGATGCAGAAGAGGTGGAAGTACTTAATGCTCTTTTTACCTCAGTATTCACAGCAGGGTCAGCTCCCAGGCTACTGCACTGGGAACACAGAGTGGGAAAAAGGAGAGTAGCCTCCGGTGATGGAAAGTCAGGTTAGGGACTACTTGGAGAAGTTGGACATGAATAAGTCTATGGGGCCAGATAAACTGCATCCAAGAATGCTGAGGGAGTTGGCCAATGTGATTGCAGAGCCACTAGTCATTATCTTTGAAAACTCGTGGCAATAAGGGGAAGTCCAGAATGGTTGGAAAAAGGCAATTATAGTACCTATCTTCTAGAAAGGGAAAAAGTAGTATCTAGGGAACTACAGACCAATCAGCCTCACCTTAATCCCTGGAAAAAATCATGGAGCAGGTCCTCAAAGAATCCATTCTGAAACACTTTGGGGAAAGCAGGGTGATCAGGAACTGTCAGCTTGGATTCATCATGGACAAATCAAGCCTGACCAACCTGCTTGTCTTCTATGATTAGATGACTGGCTTTGTGGACGTGGAATAGCTATTGATGTGATATACCTCAACTTTAAGAAAAGCCTTTGATACAGCTTCCCAGAGCAGTCTTGTCAGTGAGTTAAGACAGCATTGGTTGGATGAATGGACTGTAAGGTGGATAAAAAGCTGGCTAGCAAATTGGGCTCAGCAGGCATGGGTTAATGGTTCAACTAATAACAAGCAGAGTGCCCTGGGGGTTAGTCCTGAGGCTAATTTTGTTCAACATCTTCATTAATGATCTAAATGGTAGGCTAGATTGCACACTCAGTAAATTTCTGGACGACACCAAGCAGGGGAAATGGTAGATACACTGGAGGATAGAGGTAGAATTCAGGGAGGCCTAGACAAATTGGAACATTGAGCCAAATGAAATCTCATGAGATTCAACAAGGACAAATGCAAAGTCTTGCACTTAGGATGGAAAAATTCCATGTACGGCTACAGGCTGCAGACTGACTCACTGAGTAGCAGCCCTGTAGAAAAGGACCTGGGGGTTATGGTCAACAGGAAGCCGAGTGAGTCAACAGAGTGCCCTTGTTGCCAAAAAGGACAACAGCGTATTGGGCTGCATCAGTAGAAGCGTTGCCATGAAAGTGAGGTATGTGATTACTCCCCTCTATTCAGTATTGGTGAGACCACATCTGGAGTATTGCGTCCAGTTTTGGGCTCCCCGCTACAGAAAAGATGTTGCCAAATTAGAAAGCTCCCAGCGGAGGGCAACAAAAATGATTAGGAGGTTGGGCCACATGATTTACGAGCAGAGACTGAAGGAACTTAGCATATTTAGTCTGCAGAAGGGAAGACTGAGGGGGGGATTTGGTAACTACCTTCAACTACTTGAAGGGGTGCTCCAAAGAGGAGCGAGCTAGGCTATTCTCAGTAGTGACAGAGGGCAGAACAAGGAGCAATGGTTTTGAGCTGCAGCTGGGGAGGTCTATGTTGGATATTAGGAAAAATTTTCCCACTAGGAGGGGCCATGAAACACTGGAATGAGTTGCCTAGGGAGGTAGTGGAATTTCCATCTTTGGAAACTTAAGACCCAGTTGTATAAAACCCTGACTGGGATGATTTAGTGGGAGTAGTCCTGCTTTTAGGAGGAGGTTGGATTAGATGACCTCATGAAGTCCTTTCCACCCCTAATATTCTAGGATTCTATGAATGATATTTTTTCATCTGGGTCCTACGAAGAAAAGTTTGAAAACCACTGGTGTACAAGACACAGCTGAGTCCCGGCATGAAATGTGAAGTTATCCATACAGACCATCTGAGGAGGCCCCAGGGGACAGGATTTCATCCTTGCTGCTCCCCAAAATAGACTATTGCTCTGGAAACTGAGGCTGGAAAAGTTGTGAAGGCAAAATCCCCCAGAGCTTTACCATTCTGCACTGCGGGAAATTCCTTCCCAACCCCACATATGGTGATCAATTGAACCCTGAGCATGTGGGCAAGACTCAGTAAGACACTCAAGAAAAATTCTCTATAATAACTCAGAACCCACCCTCTTTAAAATCTCATCAGTCATTTACCAAACTAGGCTATCACATCGTACCATTCTCTCCATGAGTTTAACCAGCTAAGTTCTTGAAGCCAGCTAGGCTTTTTCTCCTCACTGCTTCCCTCAGAAGGCTGTCCCAGAACTTCACTCCTCTGATGGATAGAAGCCTGCATCTAATTTCAAGTCTAAACCGCCTGATGACCAGTTTATATCCTTTACTTTATGTGTCCACACTGGTGCTGAACACAAGTATTTCCTCTCCTTCCCTTGTATTTATCCCTCTGATGTATTTATCGTGAGCAATCGTATATCCCCCCAACCTTCTTTGGATTAGGCTAAAGATCTTTGGAGTCTCCTCATATAAGGCAGGTTTTCCATTCCTCAGATCATCCTTCTCTGCACCTGTTCCAGTTTGTATTCATCTTTCTTCCACATTGGAGACCACAATTACAGACAGTATTCCAAATGAGGTCTCACCAATGCCATATATAGCAGTATAACAACTCCCTATCTCTACTGGATTCATCAGACAAGGTATTTCCAAGGAACACATTAGATTTTTTTATGGCCATATCACACTGTCAGCTCATATCATCCTATGACAGGGATCTGCAACGCAGGCTCAGTGAGTCACCTGTGGCTCCCTTGAAGTCTCTTCCAGGGAGCCAGGTGTGCCTGGGGACTCCCAGCTTGCCCCCCTCTCTCAGCACAACCGCATGAGCAGGAACTGGCCCAGCGGTTGCACTGCAACTCCCTAGCACTAGGTGGGGGCGCAGTATGCAGGCAGCAAGTGCTCCCTCCCTCCCTGTCTCTGCTGGTGGGATGGAGCACAGGGGCCCTGCCTACCAGCCGGCCATCCCTCCCAAAAGCGGCCGGGAGACAGCTGCAGCTTGCAGAGGTGGGGGCCCTGGAACAGCCCCCTTGCAGAGTTCAGACTGTTTCGACCTGGCCACTCCAGGCCCTGGATCGGGCCCGTTCAGCCCTGGGGTGGCTGGGAGCGAAGTGGCCTGGGCTCTTCAGAGTGGGCCACTCTAGGGCCCCATCCCCACATGCTGCAGCTCCATGCTGGTCCTTTCTGCCACCTGGGGAGGCGCGGCCAGCTGGGGGTAGGCAGGAAGCACTGCTCCACCCCTCCAGTGGAGCAGAGTGGAGGGCGGGCAGCACAGATGTGAGTCTCTGATGCTCACCCTGGTAGCAGGAAACGTCCCTAGAGACTCCCCTGGGCTCCTCCTCGCTATTTCCCCCATATGCCTTTTTCAACAACAAGTTCTCTGCCTTCCTCCACTGGTCCTACCCCACCAAAAACTATTTGGGGTGGAGGGGGTCATTCGCCTCTGAATTCTTCTGTCAGTTCAACCACTGTCTCCAGGGCAGCAGGCTGAGGTTGCCTGACGTGCAGTCTAGAGTTCCCAGGAAGGCTCTGGAGAAACTGTTCAAGGATCAAGGCACCCATCATCTTCTGAGTGTCTGGCCTCAGTCAACAGCTGGACCAGATCATCCGTCTCTGGGCAGAAGGCCAGGGCCAGACTCCCCAAGTCCATCTCTTTGGGACAGATTTATGCCTGTTTTGTTTTTTTTTTTTCTTTCAGTGGCAACTCCCACCCCAAGACGCCTTGTTTGAGTTGCACCTGCAGCTATCCTTGCAAAGGTGCCCAGGAATGACTCTGGGTCATGCCCAGGGCCCATCTGACACAAGCCATTTCCCTCCACCCAGTGACCACTCCCCTTTGTGGGACTCACCATCTTTCAGAGAAGCTGCGGCTGCCTGTGCAACTTCACCTTTAAAGAGTCCAGGAAGCCGGCAGGGGAGCAAAGTGTGGTTTTCCCTGGGCCTGCTGACCAGTGTCAAGGGTCCTTTACATTTCTTTTTACTGCTCAGGCAGCCATTGCAGGGTCTCCTCCATGGGCTAAGCCACTTAGGCTTTGCTGACTTTCCTGAGGTCCTTTGTCTTCAGGTAAAGGCTGATCCCAAACAAGCCTGTGTGGGACTGGACATGGCCTGCACCTTCTGCTCTTTCCACACAGACTGTCAGGAGACCTTCAGTTGTTAAACAGCCCCATGGAGTTTGTTTACACCGCTCTTCCCACCATTCTTGCGGATCCAAACACCATGGCATTCATGGCACCAACTCCTCCACCACCAAGGAGAGGAGTGACAAGATCTCTCTCCCCAAAGATCCTTGTTGGCTTCAGGTTTTCCTTGGCTGCCAGCACTGCCTTCTTCTACCCTCTGCATTAATGGGCTAATTAGCTCTTTACTCCTCCCCAGTCAAGTTTAATTCACAAATTAGGCACAGTCAGGTCCAAAGGGGTGGGAATTAATGGTGTATTAAGCGACCAGAGGCTGGCTCCAGTGCTGGGTCACAGGATACTGAAAGTGTTCAAACTAAGCCAATCAAGTTTACTTAATTCAATAAACTTCATTCAGGATATTGTCAGTCTGTCCCAGCAGCCATGTTATTGTATCTTCAGCCTAATGTATGCACTAGTGGTGATTTCAAGGAGGGTATATTCCTCCGAGAGGTTCTAATTACTCCTTAAACACCCATTGGGGAGTTGGAAATAGAACCTTTCCTGCTAACTGAAGATTGACCAGAGGGATTTGCTTCTTCAAACTATGAATAATTGCACCACAGAACTCACTGTCATATGATGACACTGGGGCCAAGAAGCAAGCAAGGTGACAGAGGGATTTGGTGTTTAGACAGCTGATAAGACTGTCCAGAGTTATCAGAAATAATGCTACTGCGTGTGAGGACTTAAAACCTCATACTTCAGAGTTCAGGCCAATCTCTCAGTGTGTTAGTTTATTTGTTTATTGCCTTGTGAGGAGCATGTTATCCTACATCTGCTACTGTGGGTTTTTTAGCATCTTCCTGTGAAGTAGCTGGCTCTGGCCATTGCCAGAGGCCAGTTAATGGGCTAGAACAGTGGTTCCCAACATTTTCTCTGCTGTGGCACACCTTGCTACTTTTAATTAACTTGAGGCACACCACCATATAGTTTCCACATGAACTCATGAATATTCATGAGCCAATGAGCCAATCCAGAGCTCTCTCAGTAGTTTTTCAAAAAATTTTGTGGCACACTTGCTCAGACCTGATGGCACACCTGTGTGCCATGGCACACTGGTTGGGAAACACTGAGCTAGAAGGACCATGGGGCTGATGCCATGTGGCAGTGCCAGCATTCCTGTGTGTTGGGTTTTTGCATGAGGCCCTTCCCTTCCACCTGCTCCACACTGTGAATATTAAGGGACCATTGAGCGCATGACTAAAGGGCAGTAAAATGGGCCTCAAGCTAGGGAGCAGCACATCCCTTTCCTGAGTAATGCAGCGAGCATTGTGGAGCAGATGCTGCAGGAAATAGATCAAACAGTTACAGGAAAAGGGAAGAGGCTGAATGACACCTTCATATTGCTTAATTCTGGAGTCACTGAAAGCCTTACAAATTTGCAACACCTGTGGCAGGGGGAGGACTTCCAGCGGCTGGGTGATGGACAACAGATGAACACGTCAGAATAGAAAGCCAATTGCTATCAATGCATCACCTGTGGCACAGGGCTGCTCAGTGCAAAAGCAGGTGATGGGGAGGGCTGGAGGAGTCAAGAACAAAGAACGAAACACAGTATAAAGATGGGAGATAAGGGCTCAGAAAAGTGCAACAGGGCCTCTCCCCTGGCATGGGTGGATCCGATTGACCCCGTTATAGTGAGATGGTGGATGCAGGGGTCCAGCAGATGGTGGAGATGGCAGCTCACTTCTTCCAGCCCACTTGCCCTCCAGCCTCCATTGTGATCCCTCCACATCTCTATTCAAGGAGCCCAGAAAGGAAGGATGAGCACAGGGGCTTGTCCACCAGTGAGGCCTAATTTCTAAGGTACCAGTTTTGGGCCATTTGTTTCCAGTTCTGCTCTCTTCTTGTTTACCAGTCATGACCTTACACAGTCCATGGGCGGTACCAGGAGCCCTTTTTTGTGTGGTCTAATTCAGTCTGTCTCATGTTCTGCCCAAGGGACCCCTCCCAGGTTCTTGTGACAGTTTATTGGCCTTCACAATTGGGGTTGGGCTACTAGACCCCAGTTGTTGCAATAGACTTTCCGATAGCACTGGAGTGGGAAACCATGTTGAAGTCAAATAGAGTGCTCACATGCAAAGGGTTCAGCAAAATGAGTAAAGGGTCTCCACTGGAGTCTACTGAGAACTCCAGGTTAGCCTGTATAACTGACCTGTCCCCATCATTATTTACCATACTTATGATTTGTGTGGCATTGTAAATTATAACAATTATTCTATAAAATAAACAAACAAGGAGTCTTGTGGCACTTAGACTAACAAATATATTGTTCTATATTTTCTTGCACATCTTTCACAGGGAGATGGGCCATGACCACATCCCTGCTGGACCCCAGTAGAAACATTGTCATTTGCAGTTATTTTTTTTACAATTCCTTTGCCAAATTGTTTTTAATCCATTTGATATGAGCAACATTGATTTTCATAGTGCTCATATACATGATCATGCAATACTAAATCAAATGCCTTACAGAAGTTCAAGTACATTATCCCAACACAGGTCCCTTTGTCAATCAACTTCATAATCTCATTAAAAAGAAAATATCAAGCTCACTTGAAAAGAACCATACTCCACCACCCATGTCACTTATGTTACCATCTTTTCCTATCCTGACTGTAACCTTCCAAAAACTGTAAACAGGACCAATGCCAGGCTAACTGATCTATTGTTCCAGTCCTCTGGAACTTCCCCAGTGTAGCAAGATTTGTTAAAATCAACATTAATGGTTCAAATCAAATCATAGGGCTGGAAGGGACCTCATGAGATCATTGAGTCCAACCCCCTGGGAATTGAACCCAGGACCTGCTGCATGTTAAGCAGAGGTGTTAGCCACTTTCAGAGAATCCTTCGCCAATTCCTTTAATAGTTTTGGTTGCAAGTTCTCCAGCACTGCTCATTTAAAATTTTATACTTTAACAGTTGCTTTCTGACACCCTCTCTTGTTAGTGCCGGCATACAGGCTAAAGGAACCATAACTGTGCTGCAGGGGGTTAAAGTATAATTTGGCGGGCCCTGCAACCCTCCTAAATTTCCAGGTTCCATTCACACTGATCCAGGCCCCTTCACACAGGTCCAAGCCCCCTTCACCCACCCCAGCTACTGCCCCCCACCCCAGCTATTGCCCCAAAATGCCTGCCCCCATCAGACCCCTCTTTCCAAATAGTCCTCAATCCCCATTCCCTAAGCTCCCTGCCATGTCCCCCACTCCACCCCTGCTAACCCCCTACCTCCCAGCTCCTCAGTCTTCACTCCAACCCCTCCAAACCCCTCCACACCTTCCCAGCCTCCTTCAGTTCCCTTGTCCCATTGTCCCACTCCACCCCCCCTGCAACCCCTCCACACCTTTCCAGCCCTCCCCCTGCTCCCTTTCCCCACCAGAGCCTGACTGTCCCCAACCCCCAGTGCCCCCTTATCCACGCCACTGAGGAGCCGGCCTGGGCCAGGGGGAGGGAGGCTGCGGCAGTGGATGGCTGGCTGGAGGACGCCAGCCAGAGACTGGGCCCAGGTCCCACGCACCACCCGGGCCCAGCTGGAAGGGGCGGGTCCCCTCCAGCCCCAGGGAAGCAGGGGGAGTGGCAGCCGGGCTTGCCCCAGCCCACAGCCTGTTCCCTTAGCTGGCCCTAGGGGAATGTGCTGGAAGGCTGTGGTCCAGCGCAATCTTTCTATTTTTAGGAAGCCCTGGAACGCAGCGTTCTGGTGTGTTCCCCTATTTTTAGGGGCCCTGGAATACTGCTTATATAAAAATAGGGGGCCCCAGAATGCCGTTCTTGGTATGCTCCCCTACTTTAACCTCTGCTGTGCTGGGAGGAAGGATAGGCTCCAACTTACTTACTCCAGTACTCAACAGCTGATCCCAGGCAGGGAGCAGAGAAGGCAGGTTTCCTCCACTTCCCCAGTTGAGTGTTCAGAGGTAGCTGCTGTGCTGCATAGAGAAGTGACTTGGAGCAGTCACCTTCATCTGGTGTAAGAACAGCTGGGCCTGCCCTTTTCACTACCTGCCTGGGCCTAGCTACCAGGGACAGGGACCAAACATGAAAGGAGCAGTTGCAGTTGGAGAAAGACAGAGCCCTGTGCTCCCCTGCCTCATCAGGCTGAACAGAAATGGGGGGGGCACTTGATACCACGTGGCCCTCCCATGCATCAACTATGCCAGTGCTAGGACTTCATTTGTTCCTGGTATATTTTAAGACATTCTTTATTGTTCTTAGCCTTGTAGCCTTTACTGTCCTGTAGTCTTGGCCACAGATTTTTCACTGATACCTTTAACTTCCCTTATGAATTGTCTGCATTCCCTAATGCTTGCATCCCTTGCTAGCAGCATCTCCACTTTTCCAGTAGATGTTTCTTCTTTTTATAGTAGTTGCTTTCCCCTCAGGATGGGTTTAACCCATGGAATCCTTCTTTTGGGACTGCAGACTGGAGGAAGGGGGCGAGTCAAGGACACATACTAAGGAATTCTTAAACCATTTCCAGTTACCATCCACAGTTCTGTGGCCAAAATATTCCTCCCCTCATAACTGTATTCACCTTGGCAGATTGGTGCATGTGTGCACACACAGACACACAGACATACACACACTTCTGTATATGTGACTAGTCAGAGCCATATTCTGTTGCCACATAAGAAATGAAAGTAGATCCGGACCATGTGCATCTAGACAACCATGATTTGTTTGCTCTGTAATTAAACTCCCCTTTCTCCTTCAGCATTAGCTTGGATACAGAATTAGCCAGTGCTAATGGCAAGACTTTGTGCATTAGAACATGACTGTTATTTTTAGCGCCCCTGAGGCTCTGGCACTACTGACTGCAGGGATTTCCCTACCAGCCCCCATACACCTCCTCGCACTCCCCAACACCCCATCCAGTTGTCAGCTAGTAACAGTGTTATACTAATGTAACCCCTTGGGGTTTTAAGGACCGTGGTCCCTTTAAATTTTTGCCCTGTGGGAGAGGTTGTGGAGCTGAGGAGGGGGCTGGAGCTGCAGCCAGAGGCCTGGGAAGGAGGCAGAGGGAGAGGGGCCCTGCCGGAAGCCAGGGAAGACAGAGCGCCTGACCTGGGATGCCAGGCCAGCCCCCACAGAAGGACACTGTGCTGGGGAGAGTCGCCCAAGGACAGAGCAGCATCCAGCGACTGGCCATCTGGAGCTGTGGGGCCGTGAGTACAGCACCTGGACTCAGGGGGAAGGTTGTAGTTAGTTAAGTGGGGAGGGGGCCGCTCTGGGTTCACAGAGAGTGGCAGAAGAGGCATCAGAGGATTTTCTTTTGTTGGGAAAGTGCTGGTGCTGAAGACTAGGAGTTGCTGGACTGAACTCTGGACTGGAACTGTGCGGGACTCCTGAACTCATGGTGCAGAAGCAGAGCTCACGTCTGCCTCCAGCCTGCTGCATTGTTGGGCCTTGCAGGGCCCTGTGTTAGCTGTTACTCTGTGTTACTGCTGGCCCATCTCCCCTGTTGGTTTCCCCTTTGCATCTCTGTAAATAAACCTTCCCCATTCCCATAATCCCTGTGCTATCCCAGTGTGTGTGTGGTCACTCTGGGGGTTTGGAACAGGTGCCCCTGGGGGCAAAGGGGCTCTCCTTGCTGTGTTCCCATGCACACCCTTCTCTGGTCAGAGCCGCCTGCAAGGCAGACTCAATCTGGCCTTGTGGTTGTTACACTAAATTAGTTACCACCCACCTCACCCCCCTAATTTCAAGTCCTGAGGCGAATACTAACTGACTGCATGTGCCCCCCCAGGCTGATAACCCCCTGTGGCAGCCTCCTGTTTGCTAATGAGGCTCCTGTTTCTTGATCTGGGCTCCTGGATGCTCCCACATGTGGCCACCTGACTTGCCCAATGTCACAGGGGACATTGCTGACACTGGGCCCCCATTATCTGCAGCTGGCACAGCTCTCTGGGTGCAGGCTGCTCCAAGCTGGCTAAGTGGATGTGAAGATCAAGCCCTGCACCCTGTGTGCTCCACAGCTCCTACCAGTGAAGGGATCTTTCTGCTTCTAGTTCCCTGCCTCAGCTGGTCTCTGCTAGCCAGCCAACCTTGCCTTGGGACGTGCTGCTGGCGAGAGGTGGAGGGGGGTGCACAGTGTACAAGCCACAAACAAGCAGGGAGAAAGAGGCCCCATTGTTGCAGGAGGACAATGGAACCTGCCACTCCCAGCACAGCTGCGCCTGGGGAGCTGGACAGCATCCCTGGAATAACAGCTGGCCTCAGAGCCAATCAAAGACCTTCCTTGGTGAGGGGATGAAGAACCAGCAGCTCCCCCATGCTGGGAGCAAGGGCCCATGGCTGGGCCCATCTTTGCTTTCCAGGCCCCACTTTCCCAATAGCAGCTGTTCCAGAGACACAGGCTGACAGCCTGGAGATTCTCCTCCAGGGGAGGGGTGGGACCAAAGCCCTTTCGCAAGCTAGGGACAAGTCCCAACACAGGCAGTCCCAGAACAGGGTGGTTCTGTCAATGAGTGAATGTCAGCCTCCACCCAAGCCACCTGCACAGGGCCCTGGCACGGTTCAATTTTGCCTGCAAACACTGGAGCGCTGAGCCCAGAGATGTCTGACCAGGGCTTGCCTGGCCACTGCAGAGATCCCAGAGTGCAATGGCTGGCTGTGCTCTGTTGGGCCTGAGGCAGTTACAGCCGCAGGGACTGGTGGGCCACCTGAAGGGCCAGGGCCACCAGCCAATGCAGTCCTGGTCTTTCCTGGCCAGCCAGGGGTGCCATGGGAGCAGCAGGAAGAGACCTGCTGTGTGGGAAGCATCCTTGGCTCAGCCACATTGACCCACTCCAGGAACAGCCTCTTCCTGGTCTCAGTGCCTGGGGAAATGGGAGTAAGGTAGAAGCTCGAAGGTGGAAGACAAGCTAGAGCAGGAATAGCTGCGAGGGTATGTCAGTACCTCAGGGCACAGAAGAGCCTTGGCAAAAATAGAGCAGAAGTGCTGCTAACATGGCAGTCCAACGCCATTTCTTTTCACCCCCCCCCCCCATGCCAGGGTAGGTCAAAGTATGCTGCGCCTGTCTCTGGGGAGCCACCCTCTTGGGCTGAGGGATCCCAGTATCTACAGACTGCAAGTCTCTGTGTAACCAGTACAGTCACTGATAAATGCAGTCCACTGATGGGGACGGAAAGCATAACCAGTACAGTCACTGATGGGTGTTGTCCGCCCAGCGGCAGCAGATTGTAGGGACAGATATTCATGTAACCAGAACAGTTGATGATGAGAGTTGTCAGCCCAGCGGCAGCAAATCGTAGGAACAGGTATCAGAATAACCAGCACAGTCACCGACGGTTTTGTCGCCAGGCTACACTGAAGTAACTGCTCTAGTCCAGGGACTGGCTCCTGTGCTACATGGCTGTACCCTACCTCATGCAATGGAGGGCCCCGATCCTTGCTGGGGGCTCTGGGTGCTGCTGTGCTAGACCAGTGGTTCTCAATCATTGTGTCAGGACACATCACTTTGTGTCTTGGAGAGCTGGGAAGATGGCTGGATTCAGTGGGGGGGGGGGGGGCTGGTGTATCCTGTAGGGCCATGATATGCTATCGAGTGTGTCCCAGCCTGAAAAAGATTGAGAATACTGCGCTAGACAATACTGACTGAGAGTGGCCATGCTGTAGGGAGTGGGTTTTGAACACTAGGAGGTTGCAGCACCTTTAACCTATGCAGAGGTTCAGGGGGTAATGCTAGCATGTGCAAGGCCATCCTGGAGCTAGAAGTGGGAGAGGACTGGTCATGACCTCATTCAGGTTTATGAGCCAAATCAGAGAAGTTTCTCTTTTTTCAGTCTCTGCTACAGAGAAAACCCTCTTTTCTTTTCTAGCTAGGCTTGGATCCTCTCTGGGTGACCAGATAGCCCACTATTCAGGCTTTATCTTATGCAGGTGCCTATTCCCCCCCACCTTGTGTGCTCATTGTTCACACATACAGTCTGGTCACCCCAGAGCTTCCAGGTTCAGACTGGCGGGACAGTTTTATCAGCTGACTCTCAACTGCTTCATTCTGCTCCCAAACACTTATCCGTATGTGTAAAACCCTGACATCAGTTCTCTGCCTCTGACCTTTCAGATCCATTTCCTTGAGATCTGGCTGACGTCCTTTCTTGCTCCTTGCGCTTCGCACAATTTGGACAGCAAAGCCAGCCTGGTTCCTTTCCCCTGCTGCCCCAGCATAAGCTGCCATGTGTCTGTCCCCCAACCATCAGGAGACCATACCATACAGTGTGGCCAACCAAGCTAAGCTGGCAATTTTATAACAAGTTTCATGGTAGTTTGTGTTTTTTGTCAAGCCCTGGCTCATGGAGTCAGGCAAATGTGAGAATCTCAGTACCGTCCCCCGTCTCCTCCCCCCGCCCTTTTTAAGTATATTTCTGGCACCTGAGCTGTGGAGAAAAGCTTGCAAATGTGCACCCCCCTCAGGTTAAAAAATAAACCATAAATACTAAGAATGGTGGTTAAAAAAACCCCAGCACCACAGTTTTGGGGACCTGATGCATCATGTTAGAACACCAGAGGCAGCTGACAGAACACACCTGTTAAACGTGTCATTCACCTACCATCTAATGACATTCCCACCCACATGCCCCACTGCCTGGTGTCTCCACTGCTATTTTTAGTCACATAGTGCAAACCCATGTCAGTCACCCTGAGTTCTGTGTCTTTATTTTTCCTCATCCCCCCCTCCATCCCAGACGCTGGAAGGCCAAAAGCCACAGAAACCATTGGGCCAGCTTTTCTATTCCCCCACCCTTGTAGGCCCTAACTCAGTCTACCCCATACAAGCCACTGTGCTCGCAGGGAGTCTCCGCAATTCCTGCCTCTGGCCTCGTCCTTCCTTTGGTGAGTTCCCGGATCTACAGAGGCACCTCATGTCCTCCCTGATGCATCACTGTGCCTGGGGTAAGCTTTCCTAGTTAACCTCATTCCACCAATCTTTGGGGGGGGGGGGGTCACTAATTAGCCCTTGTGTTGCTTGCTCATAGGTGAGGCTGAGGGATAGCTGCTTAGTCCTGGGAAGGCTGAGCCTAGTTTGCTTCAAAGGACCAGTCAATACTGGACATTTTTCTTACAAAGTCCTGGTTCTCTGAAGCCAGAGGGGAACAGCTTCTCTTGCGCACAGCACCAAGAACATTCTGTCAGTGTGCATCCCAACTCAGGACCTGGTCTTCTGGAGGTCTGCGCCTTCAGGCCATCTGTGGACTGTCTCCCTCTCAGGGCTCTGTATTCTATACATACCCTACTCAAACCAATACTTGGTAAAAACTCCTGGGCAAGTTCTCATCCACCCTTGATCTTAAGTAGTGACCTGTCTTATGCTTATGTTGACTGAAGGATGCGTTCACACCTATCAGTTGCAATGAGGTTTTAGCTCCACTCAGAACAAAGCTGCACCCAGGTCATAACAACCCAAAGGCCCCTTGGCCTAGGAAGGGGAAGCTCCTCCTGGTCCATCAGCCAGCCAGGCATGCTGCATAGCTCAGCTTTGCATGTGGCCATTGGGGTGGGGGAGCAGTTAGCAGGAGAGAGAATTAGAGGCTGGGTGAGTGTGGGAAAGATGAAGCTTATGTCTATGGTGGCGGAAGGTTTAACTGACACAGACCACTGTATGTGTGATCTTCTGCTAGTGAGTGGGGTGAGAGCCCATCTACTCATTAGTCTTATAGAGCCAGGAGCACACAACTGGGGGCTGGAGATGCTGGTTTACACAGAGACAGCTAAGAAAGCAGAGCAGGAGGGTGGCTGCAGCCCTAGTGGTAGCTAATTCCAATATTCTTGCTCACTGGTTTCCACCAGTCCCATTGGCTCGAAATCCATCCCTGCTAACCCAATGACCATAGATAATTGATAGCCCTCTCCAGCAGTAACGTGAGCCTGCACTGGGAAACCTGAGCTAGGCCGGACCTGAGCGAAGGAAGCTGTGTGACTTCCCAATGCAATCCAGCTGCCCATATATAAAGAGGCGGCAAGAGCCAAGGGGAGAGTCTTGGCAAGGGGAGAACTACCTGTGGACACCACCCGGAACCCGAGGGCACAGAGCCCATCGCAGGAGAATGGCCACCTTTGTTCCGGTAAGAAACAGCTGCAGTGTAGGAAGGATCAGAACCCTGGCTCAGCCCATCAAGCTGCCAGCCCCAGGGATGCTTGGGAGGGTGCTGTACAGTTCTGAGTATGTAGGTCTATTCGCCCCGCACTCTACCGGTTCCAGAAACACTCCTGAGAAAGGGCATGCACTCAGTTCTGGTTGCTATCTTCCAGTTTTAGGCTGGGCTGTGCACCCATCCACACCTAAATGAGAAGGCTGTCACTGGAGCAGAATGGCTGCATTTTGCCCATGTGTAAATGCAACACAAGCAGCAGGGCGCTCGTCACTTGGGCCCAATATGCCAGCCATATGGTTAGTGCTGGCAAGTAGGCATCAAGATGCCTGGCTCCCAGTGAGCCTGTGCCTCAGGCCTGGCTGTAAAACAGAAATAATGCCCAGGAGAGAGGTTTGGCATTTAGGCTGAGGGTTCCAAAGGGATCAACTCCCATTGAATTCCACTGGGATTTGGGCACTTCCCTTCCACACGTTCCTTTAGAAGCCCCAGGTGTCATGGCTCTGATGCCCTTGGGGAGGTGCCCAGGGAGAACACTGGATTATTTTACACCAGGCTGGAGAAGGTGTGTGCTTAGGTTGCTGGTTAGAGCAGACCCAAGGGAGCTCAGTGATGCCAGCTTTGAGCTATTTTGGGGATCAGCAATGCAGGCTCAGTGAGCCACCTGTGGCTCCCCAGCAATCTTATTCAGGGAGCTAGGTGTGCTCCAGAGAGTCCTGGCTGGCCCCAGCCTCATCACCAAATCAGGTGTGCTGGGATTGCTCCCACCCTCCCACCACAACCACATGAGCCAGAAGCAGCCCAGTGGCCAAGCTGCGGCCCCTAGTGCTGGTGGTGGATGTACGGGCAGTACATGCTCACTCCGTCCCTCCCTTTGCTGGCAGTCTGGAGCAGCACTGCCCCACCTACCTCCAGCCAGGTGTCCCTCCCAAGAGTGGCCGGCAGAGAGCTGCAGCTTGCAGAGGCAGGCCCCTGGAATGCCCACTCCATGGAGCTCAGGACACTTCGACCTGGCCACTCCAGGCCTGAACAGAGGCCACCTCACCCCCAGGCCCTGGATTGGGCCCGCTCAGTCCTGGGGTGGCTGGGTCAAAGCAGCCTTAACTCCAACAGAACAGGCCATTCCAGGGCCCTGCCTCTGCAAGCTGCAGCTCTCCACCTTCCACTCTTGGGAGGGACAGCCAGCTGGGGGTAGGCAGGGCAGGACTGCTCCGCCCTTCCAGCGGAGAGAGGGATGGATCACCTGCACACACACCCCCCGCCAGTGCTAGGGGCTGCAGTGCAGCTGCTGGGACAGCTCAGTCTCATGTGGCTGTGGTGGGAGAGTAGGGGGAAATGGTTCTTCTGCTCTTTTGGGTTGCCAACCCCTGAGATATTCCCACCTGAGGCAAATGGAGCCCCTGATTCCAGCTGACATTAACAAGAACTAGACAAACAATCCATGGGTTGGGTTGGGAAACTGCAGCCTCTCTTCCTCCCTCAATGGGACATAGGCTGCACTCTGGGATCACCTGTTTCATCAGTGAGGATTGGTGTTATTGGACTGACCCACTTCTCTGCATCAGTGACAGGCCCAGCCCCGGCATCTTGGATCCCTCTCCCTGCTGCCTCTGACTCTGCTGTCTGACACCAAAATGAAAATACTTCCTGCTGGAAGTTAGGCCAGTACCAGGGATAAAGAGCTGCTAACTCTTTGGCTGGCAGCACCTTCTGCACAAGTGGAACAGGGGAGGGGGGCTGGCTGAAGGGTTTCTGACTGGTCAATAGAGCAGAGCAGACTAGAGGCTGAGATGGGAACATCCCCTTGTGGGCTACAGGCTTCCTTCCCTTTGTCAGCCTGCACACTGCTTCCTTTTCCTTTCACACTTCCAGGAAGATTCCCGTGCATGGAGCAAACCAGGCCTGTTAAAAAAAGACTGTTTTGATAAGAAAACGATGTGTGATAGAGCAGCATGAGGCCTGCCCCCTGCTGGGTTGATCAGTCAATTACAGCTTGCTCTCTGCACTGGGGAAAAAGTCAGTTCAGGTAAAGTACAGACCCTCCAGGATTCCCCTTCCATTCCTTCTTCCCACAAAGTGCAAAACCAAGCACTAGCTCATCTGGGCAGCAGACCACTGATTGTGCCCAGAGTAGAAAGGAGGGTGGATTGATTTAAATCCCCAGGCAGAAAGCCATGATATAAATCACCCATTTTCATCAGCTTTTCCAAGTGCACCTCTTTTTTTGTCTACAGAAAGGTGCATTCATAGCAGTTGATATAGTCATTAAAACAATTTGATTAACAACTATGATTTGATACCTCTTTGGGCTAACCAGGAGTGCTCATTATGACTGCACACATTTATTTAAGCAATTGTATAGCTTAGTATTTACAGCTTTTCAGGGACTGTACAGTTTTAGTAGGATAGAAAATGGTAAATGACACATTCCTTAGTGACTCAATAATTAACACTTTGCTCCTCATTTGGGTCAAGCTGCATTAGGATGATAACTGGAAATTAATCAAATATGTTTTTATTAAACAAAACCACTTAAAGTGGCTTGTGTACATAAAACTTATCTGACCAAAACATGTTTCAACTAAATGATTTAGTAACCAGCAGGATTAACCATAGTCAGTGAATTAAACTGATTACTTCAGGTTAGCGAGGGGAAAAAAAATCAGAGACTAGAGCTTACATTCTTATATCTCTAAGGCCTAATCCACACTACTGAGTTTTGTTGACAAAAGCCAGCTTCTGTCAACATACTGGAGGTGCGCACGCTTGAAATGCTCCTCCCGCTGAAAGCCCCTGCTATGCCCCCATAACAAAGCCACCTCAACAGAAGGCACACAGCTTATGTCAGCACAGGTAGGGCAATGCAATGCTGTCATTGCAGACACTGCATTCCATGCATCAGCTGTTGGCTGCATTCTTGTTAGGTTCACAGCTCTGCACGCAGCCAACTGTCATCCCCATCGTCCCCCAGACTGGGATGGTGGGATATTTAATCCAGGCCTAGTGGGACCCTACTGCCAGCAGGAAATTGGGAAGTAAGAGAGCAGTCCATCAGGAGCCCAGGAGCAGAGCTGATCCCAGGCTCTGTGGAAGTGCTCCTCGTGAGGATTCACTCTACCAACACAAGGAGGGTAATGTGGACATCAGTTACCAGGGTAATTAATGCAGAGGCTGTAGGTCAATTTACCTTAGGTCCACTTATCTTGGTAGTACAGGAAGCAAGGAATCCTGCGGCACTTTTAAAGACTAATAAATTTATTTATTGCATGAGCTTCGTGGGAGAAAATCGCACTTTGTCAGGCACTTGAAGATGGAAAGCCAAAGAATAGGAGGGTTCACCATCTTCAGGTGTCTGATAAAGTGGGATTTTCTGCCATGAAAGCTTGTGTGAAAAATAAATTTGTTGGTCTTTAGAAGTGCCACTAGACTCCTTGTTTGTTTTGCCAAACGAGACTAACACAGCTACCCCTTTGGAACTTATCTTGGTAGTGTAGACAAACCCTGTGTCTCTTGAAAATGAGACAAAAGTCTCCTAGGTTAGACTGTCCTTCAAACTTTTTAAAACATATCCTGGCCCCCCTCCTCATTTTTATTCACTGTTTGGAAGAGTAGACAAGTTCATGGCCTTCTCAGCCCCTAAGCAATTTCTCCACGTTGGCTGAACTAGTCCAAATGTGGAAAACCTTCCGTCTAACTTGCAGAAGAGGCTCCTGCCATTTTCGCCTTTTCTCAACTTCTGGCTGCAGATAAAGCCTTCTACCAGCTCAGTGGTGGTGTGACTTTAATTATAATCTCACCAGCCTGTTAGAAGCTGTGAGTAGGTGACTGGGGATGGCTCACTCAGTTGCCTGGTTCTTTTCATTCCCTTTGATGCATCTGACACTGGCCACTGCTGGAAGACAGGATACTAGGTGATACAGACTACTGGTCTAACACACCATGACCATGCTTATCTTCTCAGCAAACAAGTGCTGCTTGAGTGAGCTACCCCCACTCCTGAAACTTATTGATGGATGATTATTAGATGCATATGCCATAGCAGCATTTTCTTCAGCATTTAGGCATCTACCTTATACTCTCGGCTAAAAATACTGGCAAGGAAACGAGATGGAGTAAGTACTTGATCTGTCCACTTCTTTCTTGCCTGCAACTTAGCAGTGTTGGTTGGGATTTCTTTCTTTCTTCATCTCTTGAACTGCTTTCCACATTTCAGGTGCATGAGCAATTTGTCTCCATTTTGTCTAAGGCTATGGAAATACGTTTCAGGCTATTCAGCATATCATCCATGTTTCTCTTTAAACCAACGTCAATTACTTTGGGTCTGAGTTCCTTCTGTTGTGTCACCATTTTTTCTCAAATTATCAGCAGCATTAAGGCAGCTCTTAATAAACAACTCAGAACAGCTGACTGCTGAATTCCATTATACACCTTCAGAGAGTATTTGTTTGGCTTCTCCTACTCTCTTCAGTGAGACTGAAGATGTATTCTCAACATTTTTCCTTTCTTCTTGGAGCTGTACCTACATCTTGGGCTAAAACATGCATCAGATGAGTCCAGTACCCATATGGTATAAGTTTCAGATTCTGTTCATTATCGCCTCCTAGAATTCTTCTCATCTTTGCTCCATTTGCAGTACTATCTGTTACACACCCACCATTTTTTTTTCTGTTCACACCTTATTATAGCCTTTATTTCTGTTTCTTTTAAGTAGCCTGCTGTCTGGGCATTTCCTGCTGCATCAGTTGCTGACATACCCCATCTTCCATTGTCAGACAAGCACACATTACCGGATCACTGTGTGCATTGCTCTGCTCAACAAGACTCAGATTAACAAATTTCCTGGCTATGTGTTTTGCACACTGTTTAATTTCCTTCTTATCCACTGTACCAGAAATGTCTGTTCTGCTGAGTGGAGCAAAGTCTGCTCATAAAGACTGAATGACATCAAGGAAATGTTTGTTCTGAATAAAGGAGAAGTTGTTGTATAAATGAACTGCGCAATCTTTTCATTTATGGGGACTTGCTGGAATTTTCTGCTCCTGATTCTGAACTCATCCCTGGTTTTATTGGGTGAGGAAGCAAGTCTGTTTTATTATACAGGTAATACAGGTACTGTCTGACATGTTTAGTGGGGCACTGCAGGTGGGAGGAGTAGATCACTGTGGTGTTCTAGGCATTGCAGATAATGGATGATCCTGATGCCTTATGTCTGATCTGGACTTTGAAACAGAACAGTAAAAAAAGTCACTCTCGCGAGTATTACTGTGTTGCTTCAGAATAATGCAAATGTAGGACTCATGAAAGATTCTTCCCATTGCTGCTGTTTGAACCACGGTTGAAATGACAGAATTTATTCTAAACCCTGTTTTAGAGGGAAAATAATTAACATATTATAAGGATTAGCCACTGCTATTTAAAACCTGATCTCTGCCAGCATATCAAACTGCTTGAACATTTTTTTAAATGTTAAAACTCATAAATGCCTAACAAGACCTTACTTTTCAACTGGAAATTTACCCCTAGGATGTTCAATGGTACTGAACAATGTAACCCTTCTGTCAGGGCAAGCTGGCAGAACAAGGGCCGGGTTCTATATCTAGGGGTTACCAAATAACGTAACACCACCAACTGGCTCGAGCCCCCACCTAGATATCTGGGAAATCATGCACTATTCCCTGGGCACCAAAAAGGGGTAAGGCTTCCCCACTCGCAAGCACGAGATGAGTGTAGTGTACAGAACTTTTAATAGTAGTAAAAACAGAATGTAAAAGGCCAAATAACAGAAATCAGCACTGATCTAGAAAATCAGTACAGAGCAAGGTTCTCAACAACCCACACTGCATAACAGAACCTACAAGACTTAAGGGCAAAACCCACACTAATCTGGGGAATCAGTGCTAATCAGGCTTCCAACATGATCCCACATATCATAACAGCAAAACTCACCAGCAAAATCAGTACTGATCTGGAGAATCAGTGCTAATTAGGCTCCCAACCAACCCGAAGGAATGTAGGGAGTGTCTTTCATGCCAGCTGTCCACCGCCACCAATCACTGGTCACTCACTCCATCCACTAGCACCATCCCTTGGCTCTGCCCACTGTCCACCAGCTCCGCCCACTGGTCACTCATGCCACCCAGCTTGCTGCTGGCCACTCTCACTGTCTGCTGGCTCTGCTCACTGTCCGCCATTTCCACCCACTACTCACTTGTGCCGCCCAGCTTGCCGCTCTCATCATCCACTGGCTCCACCCACTGTCCACCATTTCTGCCCACCAGTCACTTGCGCCACCCAGCTTGCTGGTCTCATTGTCTGCTGGCTCCGCCTGCTGGTCACTCCATCTGCTGCTCCTCTTCAGTGATTTCAGCTCAGAGAGAGTTTGCCTCTTTCAGTGATTTCAGCTCTTAAACCTCAACTACCTGCAAACAGCTACTACCATTAAAATAACAAAGAAAGGCCTGAAAAGAAGCCCAGCTAGATCTATCCTTTGACAGTGGGGCAGAGGATGAGGCAAATGCCTCAAACATAGCTCTACAAATAGCTATGCAAACCCCACCCCTGTCTTGTCTTTTTTTCCAGGCTGAAATAGGCGGTGGCCTTGCTTACAAGTCTCTGTTTAGCTAAGGGTAGCTTTTACTCTTTAACTAACCAAAACAGATTTGGAACAATCAGAGAGTAGCATATCACCAAAGACAGTATTTCATATTTCCCTTCAGTAGAATTACAGATATTGACAGATTTGTGATCAGATCAACCCCAACTACCATTACCCATATTGCCCTGCACCCACAGGCTATGTTCACAGAGGGCGTGCTTGTTTCGAAACAAGACGTTTCGAAACAAGCTGTTTCAAAATAACATATTATTTTGAAACACCTTATTTCGAAGACAAAAAACTTTGTCCTCGAAATAAGGCAGCAAAATAGCATGTCCACAGTGTGGACATGCTATTTTGCCAGGGGAGGGGATTGCAGGCACCGGCGGGGTAAAGTGCGGCTGGGCGCTTTACCCCGTGGGTGCCTGCAGGGGCTGCAGGCACCCGCCAGGAGAGGGGCGGCGGGGCGCCTCACCCCGGGGGCTTTAAAGCCCCCGCTGCCCCCAAACCTGGGGGCGCGGCCCTGGTGCGCGGCTGGAGCCCGCTGCTGCAGGGGCCGGAGTGAGCGCCGGCGTGGAATCCCCAGCACCGATGCTCCTGCTGGGGGGTGTGGCTGGGGCAGCCCCTGGGGCCCCACCCCCAGAATCTCCCGCGCCGATGCTCCTGCCGGGGGTGGGGCTGGGGCAGCCCCCGGGGCCCCGTCCCCAGAATCCCCTGCGCCGACGTTCCTGCGGGGGG